>JAWZYV010014098.1:0-105567 GCA_038373885.1 Cheiracanthium punctorium
TTTGTTAGGGGTATTTCTTTAAAATTTTTGTTTGCATTATTTAATTTAACTACAAAAAAGAGAAGGGGGCACACCCCCCCTCACATAAAAAGAAAAGTAATTAAATTTTATTAAACCATATCTATATGTACATGTAAGCTTGTTATCTGTTTATTTTTTTTTCATAAAAATATTTAAAAGCCACTAAAATAAATCATAGCAAAATTAACGGCGACGATCAATTATCTCGGAAACCAGCGCCATCCGATCCGCCATATTGTTTGCAATTGGCATCGACAAGGCAAACTTGGGTTGGCTATAAGATTTTGTCGCCAAATCAAAAAATCGCCAAAAAGGGACCATACTAAAGCTGTTCCATATTTTGAAATGATTTATTTTCCCTCTTTTAAATACTTATTTTAAGGGTTTATTTATTTATTTATTTAATATTCTCTCTTTATAGCCATTATCTCTGAAATTTCTGTTAAACTTGATTGAAAATCTTGCAAATTATGGTCAAAAGTTGTTTTGAAAAACAGTCGAATTTATTAATCAGTTCAGTACTGGCCAGGTCGGCTGGTCGGCGATCGCCGAGGGTCCCCGGCCCAAGGGGGGCCCCGGTGAGGCATTCAAAAGTGGATATACAACTTTATAATAAGAGTAATTTGATTATTTATTTTCCAGTAATCTTACGCAGGGACGCAGCGGAGGATCCCAGAAACCCTGCGACGCAAGGGGGCCCCCCAAATCTCTAAAATAGTTAAATGTGATTTTTTAGGCGCCTAAGTCTAATTTTCAAATATTACATATTCTAGTATTCTATTCCCTCTAGATTCCTCAGTAAAAGGCAAGGCCTGATTTCCGGGAGGGCATTCAGGGCAAGCGCCCGGGCCCCCAAGTTGTTCTTTAAAAATTAATTTGTAAATTTTGAAAAAGTTTTCGAAAGAGGGGGCCCCCAATGAAGCTTTTGCCCAGGGGGCTCCCAAATCGACAAATCGGCTCCTGAAGAGGCCCCTTTTAAATCTCTAGCCGTGGGCCCCCAAGAGAGCCAGTCCGGACCTGGTACTGGCAAAAAATGATATTCGTCAAAGGAGAGCAGATTTAAAAATGACGATCTACAAAAACACACTGGAGATAAGCTCGACGAGCTAGGTGCTCCCGTAATTCACTCTATCAGTTAGTCAGCACGAAATGAAACTTTTATTTGAACATTTTTCAATTTCGATAGTAGATGGCAGCACCAACTCAAAGTTTCCGGAAAGTTCATAAATGACGTGTTTGTCTGCTGCGTCTTTATTATATTTGTTTTATTTGTGATTTTGTCGCGTTAACAAAGCAGCTAGTGTTAAGTATATTTATTCAACGACAATTTTTGACCACCGTGTTGTAAGGTAAACGATTTGAAATCAGAATATCAGTTCGTAAGTTTTGACTTATTATATAGTAATGTATCTTAGGTTTTGTTTTGTGTTTTCGTGAAAACAGTTTTTCAAGTTGACACGCCTATGTGGCTGCGAATTTATACTGGTTTACCTGTTTTAGTTTAGCTATCGGAACATATTATGGATAATTTAAGAAAGTTAAGAACACCACTTAGAACTGCATTTACGCGTATAGCTAATTCACTTGAGAATAACTTAGAAGCAGATGTTAGGAATTTTGAAGAAATCGAGATGCTGTTTACTCAGAGGGAAAATGGGCCGAACTCGGTTTTGCAGAAAAGGAAATTCAAAATCTTCTGCTGAACGATGAAAAGTGTTCTCAAGATAATTTTGATAAGGAATATGAGGGTTTTAGCTTATACGAAGAAAAATTTGTCAGATTGAGAACAAAAGTTCAAAAAATCTTAATGTAAAAGCCGAAAATGAGTCTCTTGTTGAAAATTCGCCAAAACGAAAGTTTAAGCTTCCAAAAATTTAATTTAAGCTGTTTGGGGGAATGTTAAGGAATGGTTGCCATTTTGGTCACAGTTTGAGAAATTACACAATGATGAGGACATCGCCAACGAAGATAAATATCAGTATTTGTTACAAGCAACCTTGAAAGGTTCAAGAGCGTGAGAAATTGTCGAATCATATCCTGCTACGGGTGATAGTTGTGAAAATGTAGTAGACTGTTTAAAGGCCCGCTTTGGCCGGACCGACTTGTTAATAGAAGTTTATATAAGGGAAGTTCTTTCTCTGATGATGAATAATGTGATGGGTAAAAGTCCGAAAACCCCGTTATTTAAATTGTATGATAAGATTGAAACATATTTGAGGTCGCTAAATATGTTAGGTGTTTCTAGTGAAAATTATTCTTCAATTTTGTATCCGTTAATTGAATCTTGCTTGCCCGTTGACGTATTGAGAATATGGGAAAGAAATTTGAATTCAATGTCGTTGACGTCTGGCAAGAAGGGAGAATCTGTTAATAAGTTAGATATTCTTATGAATTTTTTACGTCACAAAATTGAAAGCGAAGAGAAAGTGAGGTTAGCTCGCAGCGGATTCAATGTAGAAATGGAAGACGTAAACAAATGTAGTCCTGGTAGGAGGGAAAGAGCTAGCCCAACAGCATCTGAGTTGTTTAATTCTTCAGAAACGAAGGAAGAGGCGTGTGTATTTTGTGGTAAATCACACTCAAGTAACCTCTGTAAATATGCTGATAATTTGTCTCATGAAGAGAAGAAGCAAATACTAATGAAAAAAGGTGCATGTTTCAAATGTCTCTCGATACGTAAACATAACATCTCTACTTTTCCATTTGTCTGTGGATGATGAGCTGAAGTTAATAGTTGTTTAGTATTGTAGTTCTTGAGGAATTTTTTGAAGCAGTAAAAGCTGCATTTCTATCACTAAGTATCTTTTGAGGAACTTGAATGTTGAATATTTGTTTTAGACAGTTTACATAGGTTTCAGTAGTGACACTTTTCGAAGGAAAGACCCAAACATATCTTGTAGCATGGTCAATTATTAGATGTAGATATTTTTTTGTTGAATTGTAATAGTTGAAACCTCCTACAGTATCAATAGAAAGAGATTCAAAGGATTTATCAGTAGCAGGTACAGCCTGTAACAAACCAAATTTCTTCTGTTTAGGTTTTTTGTTAAATTGGCATGTCGAACAATGTTTAACATAATTGGAAATATCTTGAGTCATATGAGGCCAATAATAGGAAGGTGAAATTATACTTAACATTTTTTGAACACCAGGATGGCCAAAATTTTCATGTGCATTTTTCATTAAAGTTTTTCTTAAGCTCATAGGCACCACTATTTTTTTGAATCCTTTCTTATTTATGGTAATTAAATCATTAATGATTTTATATTTAGGACCATGCATATTTTCTGCTAATTGTTGATTTTTAATTTCTTCAGCATCTAACAATAAAACCGAAGGTTGAATTAGTTGGAGATGTCAAGAAGGAGGAATCCTTGATAACATATCAGCTTCGACATTTGTTGAGCCCTTTAGGTACTTTATTTCATAGTCAAACATACTTAATTTAAGGGACCAGCGGAATAATCTTCCTCTTAAATTTTTGACATTTTTTAACCAAACCAATGCCGCGTGGTCAGTATGAATGACCAATTTTTGACCGTGAAGGTAATGATAAAATTTATCAAGGGCATCAACGGTAGCCAAACATTCTAATTCAGTTATAGTGTAATTCTTTTCATATGATCGAAGCGATCTCGAATGATATGCAATCGGGTGCAAGATACCTGAGGCATCCGGCTGCTTCAACACAGCTCCAACTGAACAATTTGATGCATCAATAAATACATGGATAGGTAATTTAACGTCGTACAATTGTAACACAGGTTTAGATATCAAAATATTTTTTAAGGTTTCAAAACTTTTGTGACAGTTTGTTGACCAATCCCATTTAGCGTTTTTCTTTAACAAATCATTTAAAGGACGTCTTAATTTTGCATACCGATCAATAAATCTGTTATAAACATTTACAGAACCAAGAAACCTCTGTAGTTCCTTTACGTTAGTAGGTGGCTTCAAATTTTTGATAATTTCAATATTAGCATTATATGGAGTAATTTGACCTTGTTTAACCTCATACCCCAAAAATTTTATAGTGTCCTTAGCAAAGTTACATTTAGATAATTTCAATTTAATATTTTCCTGCAAACAAATTTGGAAAATAGTTTCTAAATGCTGGATATGTTCTTCCATAGAAGAAAAAACCATTATGTCATCAAAATAATTATAGGCAAATTTAATTTTATATTTATTTAATGTTCTTCTCATGACTCTGTTAAATATAGCAGGCCCTGTCTTAATGCCAAATGGCAAGACCTGGAACGTATAGAGACCTGTATTAGTTACAAAGGCTAGTTTTTCAGTATCTTGAGGGTGGATGGGCACATGCCAAAATCCAGACGCCAAATCAAGAGTTGAGAATATTTTCGCCCCACTTAGTTTATCTAATAAGCTGTCAATACGTGGCAAAGGCTCGGCATCATTTTTTACTATATTATTTAATTTACAATAATCCACACACAGTCTAGTTTTGGTACCCTCGTCGCGTTTATACGCTAAAGTGACGGGTGCAGCATAGGGGCTATTGCTTTCCTTAATTAAACCAGCTTTTAATAATTGTTCAATCTGAGAATTAATTTCGTCTTCCTCTTTAGAAGAGGTTCGAAAAGGCCTGAGGCAAACAGGTAGGTCAGAAGTTAAATTTATACGTTGAGGTTCTACATTAATACGACCAATATCATATTTATTTTTTGCAAAGATTTTCTCATATTTATTTAATAATTCCTCTAATTTTGGATTGATAGCTTTATAAAAAGTCTGAGGACGAACGCTTTCCTCAGAGGCTTTGCTATCGGTTGAAGAACTGGGTTGATTTAATTGTAGAGACATAGGTAAGGCATCATAATTGTATAAAGGTAATCTAACATTATTTTGAAAAACACATAAATTCACACAATCAATATGTAAACAAAACTTTTTACACTCTGGTAAACCCAATATGGCATATGGCAGGCTTGAATATACTATAAAAAATTTTACACACTGAGTAATGTTTCCAATTTCTAAATTAACATAACACACTGTATCAAGTATCAGCAGTCCATCTGCCTGAGTAACATTTAAAGGTGAGACTCTCTGTACTTCTAAATTAAATCGTCCAACAAAACTTTGCGGCAAGACAGAGAGTGTAGAGCCAGTGTCTATGACACAGGGAACACTTAAAAATTCAAAATTGTCAATTTTGGGTTGAGTTAATTCTTTCCTTAGGTACCCGGGTACAGTAAATAGTCATTAGTTCTCTTCTCGCGAGGTCTCAGTTCCATTATTTTGTGAATTTAAATAGTGGTGTTCGAAGTCACATTTGGTGCCGCGTATGGGTTTGTCGCAATTTGGTTGTTACTCTTAAAGGGACAATTATGCGCCCAATGGAAAGCATTACTTACCCCTAGCCCCTCACATTTTCTACATGGAGTTCTAGGTAGGGTGCTTTCTTGGTAATTGACATTATTTTGGTGGTGTAAACTTTGAGGACTTTGAGATAGGGGTCGAAAACAGGGCCAATTATTTATTTGGGTTCGCCCTTGGGTTGAATTATGAATTGGTTGACGCCAATTCGGTCGGTTATAAACAGGAGCATGGTAGGGTCTATAATTCCGAAGCTTGGGTGTAAAGTAACTAGGATTTTGTGCATTATTGGGAGAGAAGGTAAAGCTTGCCTGTTGGGGCGGTTCGTGAATTTTGATTAATTTTGACGCTACCTTTATGGCACTACTGGGTGGTTGCAGGGTTAAAAGAGCTCTCGCATTACTAGGAAGACCATTGGTCAATCCTTCTAATATTATATTATTGGTAGCCCCAATTTTCTACCTATTTCTAATTTTTCATGAAAATAAGTTATAAGATTCGAAATTTTTTCTAGTTTTAAATTTGTAAAATCCATGAAAGTAAACACGGTACATGAAATATATTTTTCTCTCAGTATTTCAATCAATTCTTGCCAATTATTACAATTTGCTATGTTATTTATGTATGTTGTTAAGGCAGACCCCTTAAGAAATTTTCCTATATTGAAATTTCCAGTCTTCGTCTTTATTTTGTTGTAAGCAACACCGTTCGTAATACGCTATCCAACTTTCAAAACTCATATTATCTTCAAAATTAAAGGGGGCAATAAACTCATCACTTTTTTGCAGGGACATAGTGGCAATAGTTTGTGTATTTTCTTTACCATCTAACGACATGCTGAAATTTTTTTCTAAATTTTTACCTGAACGGAGAAACATTTAATAATTGCATTCAGAAATCTTATTTAGCAACATTAATAATAATACTGCAATAAATTTACAAAATCTTACCTTAATGAAAATACTATATTAATGAAAAAAAATGCAGATATATATAAAAAAAATTTTTTTTTTTTTCAACAACACTAAAATAGCACTTAAAATAACACACACAATTAATAACCATTTAAATATAATGCTCTAATGTTCACTTCAACTCTGAAAATATACGTACTTCACTTAATCAATATCCACAAGTTGAAATCGTCATTCTTCAACAATAAACAAAACACACAAAAAAAATATCTTCTCTCACAAGTTCAATGCAGGCAGGAGGAGTTTCGGTCAACCTAAGTTATACGCACAAAAACAAATATTCGGCACGGAGAGAAGGGGGAAATAATTCACCAGTTGGACACTCTAAGGGGAGGCCCTGTTTTGGGGCAACGAAGGCAGTAAATTTTGACGCACCGCCGCGCCGTAATGATGACAGGAGTTTCTCTTGATTTGAGGCAAACGTGCGAAAAAGAAAAAAAAAAAAGATGAATTAGGAGGCGCAGATTTCGGTATGATGAGCGCTGCAGAAATACCGCATAGGCTGTTCATCAATGCAGACGTTCTTCCATTTCGGCATTAACGGCGTAGAACGTACAGGACGTTCTGTGAAGTACTTCAGAAGATAACCTGACTCATCAGTCGGTGTTGAAATCTCACAGAGCAGGGCTCGACGAAGTTGGCCGGCGGAGAGCGGACTCAAGGGAAAGGCCATCGGCTGGTCGGCGAAGAGGCGCGCTGCATCTCCTGCAAACGATGGGCGATGAACCCGTCTCCCGGATTATTGAGTGTTAATTTTTTTACGATTTAAAATTTTTAATTGGCACACAGGCAATCATCCTGCCAGCTATTTGTGACGTCAGATATTTCAAGTAAAGTTTCAGAGTTAAGGCAGGTAATATGGTTTATTGAACATTACATTTAAGTTACAATTTAGAATGAGAAGAGGGGAGGGGAGACGGGTACAGGAATCAGCGTGGACTCATTAAGCAGTTCCAGTGGCAGAAGTCCGACGATTTTCGATGTGCGGGAGTATTTACGCTTACCACACCACGTGGTTTTCGAAGACATAGCTCCACTTATCTCTGATCGAACCACACACATTTACCAACATGACCCGCATCCGGGGCTACAAGGGCGTGGGGACATGTGTACATCTAAAGAACTCAGAATCGACGGCCTGATGTTTGACAAATAACAAAAAAATCTGGAGTGACTCCACTCGACTTTCCGAACACTTACGATTAAGATCATTACCAAGCATTTAAATAAATTTTAATCGATGAATAATTCAAACATATATACCAAGTTGAAACTCAATCGAATGCACCGTTTAAACGCTTGCGCACTTTCAAGAATTTCTTCCCTTATGCCATAACATAAAAGAAAGTTTTGTCGTAGCCCTTTAGGAGAACTATAAGTCCTATACACACCAAAATCAATACCGGTCTTGCGACGGTGGTTTATGACATATATATCCAATTTGAGCTCAATCGAATGCTCCGTTCAGGAGCTATCGTGTTCACTCACAAACACACACACACACATACATACATACATCTCGTAAAAATAGCATAAATGGATTCAGAAGCCCTCAAAACGTGTAAAAACACCAAAATCTCGAAGTCGAATTTTTTCATGATTACAATACTTTCCTTACATGGTACATGTTTGGAAAGTAATAAATAAAACATAGCTCCAGAGCGCGCGTGACAAGTATGACAGGAAAGCAAAACTTACAGTGAAAGTACCGGTTTGAACAATACCCAAACTAGTAAAACCCAAATTACCTTTTTATACATTACATATATATATATATTTTTAATGCTTATTATTTATTGAAGTGGGCTTCTTTCATCTGAGTAATATTTAATACTCTCAAATTTACTAAAAGCTTGACCGTAGTTATATTTTTCTATCGATAGATTAAGAATGTAATTTGCTCCAAATCAGCCTTACCCAGTTCCCACCCCTGATAATACGAAAATATTCTCCTAAAAGTTATTGCGATCTTGCGGCAAGTTATAGCAAAACGGATAGAGTAAAACTATTCTCCATGCTCATTTATCCATATGTACCAATTGTCACAAGAATCGGTTGACCGGTATTTTCACAGCAGCGATTAAACGAAATAGAACTCGACATTCTGCAGCACCATCTTGCGGAAAGTTACAGAAAAATGGATGGTGTAAAAATGTTCTACGTCTTCAAATATCCGTGTGTACCAATTCTCATCAAAATCGGTTCCCAGACAGCACATAAGCTTAAATCAAGCTTGACATTGACTTGAATTTGACGTATTAATACAAGCTTGACATTTCAATCCATTAGCTTGATTATTGCGCTTATGGCGCCATCTGTTACTGTAGGCGAGAAGGAGAATGGACATTGAAAAGTCTAAGGGGAAGGAATGAATGGGATAAGCCCCTCTGAAGTGTAACACGAGGGGAGTTTTAGTTTTATTTACATTTAATTAACATTAGTAATTCCATTAACTAATTAATTAGCCCTAAAAATAAATTTTAATACAATTAACACAATTTAGTCAGTTAATATATTCACTTTATGGGTGGTAGAATGAGGTGGTTTCCGGCCGCTACAAAATAATTTATCATCAGTCATAAATGTACTTGACCATAGAATTAAAAAAAAAGATTCTATATTTCCAAATATGGAAATTCCTCAAAATAAAATACAATTATACTACGAAATTGATTTCAAAATCAGCCGTTTGTCTTGATTTTGAAAGTTTTAAAACGTGTGCTGCTGTTAAGCTTATATTATGTTTATTTCCCTATTAGTAGAGTCTCTAAATCACACATAACGTTATTTTAATTTTGATGCATCCCATGGAAAAATAAAAGAAACAAATAACACATCGGCCACTTATCAATCTGGCCAGAAAACGGCGTGATAACACCCTAATAGTCACTTCAAACTTTAGTCATATCGGCCGGACTGAGAGTGGCGCAACTGTTAGGACGCTTTCCTCCCAACCGAAAGGTCCCGGGTTCTATTCTAGCCGCGGAATCTTGATGGAAACAGATTAAATTGAATTGAAATTTCGGCGTAGAGGGGAAAATGCGTGGCAAAATAAAATATGTGGGGCGAGTTCGCCAACCGGCGCCCCGTGTAATTAGGAAATTTTTTTTTTAGGAAAAATTATTAAGCTTGCTATATCAAGCTTGATTCAAGCTTGAATTGTCAAGCTTAATGCAAGCTGGGCAAGTGTAAACTAGAACACTTGATTCAAGCTTGCATTAAGCTTACACGCTTGAAATTTTCAAGCTTAATTCAAGTTTACTGACTTGATAAATCAAGTTTGCTGTGCGGTCTGGGTTGAACGGTGCTTCCATAGCAAGCGGTTGAACGGAATAGAATTCGATGTATTGCAGTGCCATCTAGTGGCAAGTCAAGTCAAAACGGATATTGTAAAAATATTCTTCATGTTCAAATATCCACATGCACCAATTTTTATCAAAATAAGTTAAATGGTATATTTCATACCAAACGGTTGAATAGAATTCGACGTTCTGCAGCGCCACCTAGTGGCAAGCTAGAGGGAAATAGATAGCATAAAAACCTTCTCCATGACAAAAGATTTTAGGTGTACCAAGTTTCATGGTGGTCGGTCAAACGGTTTTGGAGTTTTTTAATGTCATACACACACACCAAAGTTCATTTATATATAGAGAGATAACGAAATCGAATTTCTTGCTCTTCTGGAAACGTGCAGGAACTTTTCGCATTTGAACAATTTATTTATTTTTGTGGAAACAGCCCCTCTTACATCAATGTTTTATGCAGAGGGAAAAAATTAAACTATGTCGTCTGGAAAAACTATTTTAAACGAATTGGAATCGCAGTTTTCCCTTCAAAGCTAGAAAAACGTGATTTCACTCGGACGTCATTGTCACTTACGACTCGTAATTTTGTCACGAGAATGATAACTTTTTTTGACTCTCGCAAATAAAATAGAGCTGAAAAAAGCGAAAAATTGCTTTAAAATAAGAGAAAGGATTGATTTTAAAATGTTGAAGTAGCACAGATGCTTTTCTATATTTTACACGTAATTATGAAAAATTGCAAGGGGATCGTACAAACAGTGTAAATGTCATTGCGTTTTTGTGTGCTTAACTTTTTTATTTTTTTTGAAGTAATAGTGGTCAATGTTTTATCTTGGAGTGGTCCCCCGGAATTGTTAGAGAATCAGAGTCAGGGATTAACATAACTGTAGTAGGATAATAGCTTGTCGATTGCTGATTGTGTGGTAAATACGGTGAGATGTTGCAAATGAGTTCGACGTCATATTGATGTCAAAGAAGTTGAACATTGATATTTCGTTTAATATCAGTTTATCGCTGATGGAAATTGCTTTAATAATCTGCATTCCCGTGCGAAGAAGGGGTACTTCATCTAGTTATTATGTAAACTTTTAAATTTAAAAAATATACACAGGGTCATTCGTAACTCTTCAGAAAAAACGTAGGGGATGGTATCGGGAACAAGACGGTTCTGAATCACTCATTAACTGGGGTCGGAAACGTCGTCTTCATGTTCCTCTTCGTAATCACTTTGATAGATGTGTTGAAGTTGTAGTGAACTTTGCGACACTAGTTTGAAAAACATTCTTGCATCCCTCACAGAAAGCCCTTGACTCAAACTGATAGTTTACCAATTCTGTTCCATTGCATCGATAAAATTGTCGGCGAACCAATCTCATTGCTTATTGAACTCGATTAAGAAGTTAGAACAACGCTTCTTCCAAAGTGATTATGAACGAGTACACGAAGACGACATTTCCGACCCCACATTGCTAGGCTATTTTGATCCCTCTAAAACACTTCACATTTTTTTTTTTAATTTCATGAGTTTCGAATCATCCAGAAAAAAAGAAAGAAAGAAAAAAAAAAACAGTAAAAAGCCTGTTCTTGTGAGGGTGGTAGTTGTTTCAAACAATTACTACCCAACCTCATCACTGCCAGATTTTGAAAATTTATAAATTTTCATTTCAATTTTTAAAAAGTTATAAATTTTTCAATTAATTAATTTCAATTATAAATTTTCATTTCAATTTTTAAAAAGTTATAAATTTTTCAATTAATTAATTTCAATTATAAAGTTTCATTTCAATTTTTAAAAAATGTTTATTCACTGCTATGTATTAATTCTTTATAAATGGGATGCCTAAAGTTTAAAATTTGATTCACACATGTCAATGAAACACCTTAAGTCATCGAAAATGCTACATGTGAACTCGTATTGACAGACCTATTGCTATTTTAGCATTTTGCTAAAAAATAGCGTTAGCAAAATGAAGCTTAAGAACTTTTGAACTCAGCTTTTAAACCGTGTCACAAAGTCGAGTGTTATTAACACATATATTTTGTTTTTTTTTTCTTTCTTTTCAGAAAGGGGGGCGATATCATCCAACGTCTCGCTCTCCTCGGAGCGTCGAAGATCACCATGTCCAGACGAGTGGTCGGTCGGGTGAAGGGAGGTCAGGTGGAATTCAAATGGGAGATCCCCGACTTCCAGTTGCTCCCGGCAAACGGGTTTCAACTGTACGACAGTCCCGAGTATTTCTTCGGCGACACATCCTGGTCCATCCAAGTGTATCCAGTTGAATGTATGTCTATGTTCGTCGTCAGGATTCAGGTCCTCCCGTGACTGCGACCTGTGGTCTGTTTCTGAAGACGACGGACGGAAGGGAAGAAGTCTGGAGTGACGCAGAGGAAACATTTTCAGGAAAAGATGACTGCATAGGTCCCTATTCTACTTTACGAAGGTCTGAGCTGATCCGCCGAAAATCGGAGTTCATGCCTTCGAGAGTCCACACACTCATGTGCACCTTGAAGTTCGACGCAGAACGGCAGATCCAAGGTGAGTACGTCACTGTACACCGGCAGCGCATTCCCATTCAGCATCTCTATATCAGTTGCACAGTTTGCAAAATACTACTGCGTGACTGGCTTCAATCAGTGTGCGTAGGACACATTAGATCAAAGTGCCACCCGAAAAGGCAAAGGCAAAGGATCCATCGAATCTCAGAGATCGAATTCACACGACATTCAAAATACTCAAACACCTTCATATTTTACTAGTAACACGCTCTTAAGTGCTACACATTAAAATCGTGACATAATCGATGTGTTGTCTCTCTATTTTTCTTCGTTTTGTTTTCTTAAGTTGGAGAGTATATCACTATTCATGAGTGTGCGGTATTTTCTTTCCTTGTTCCATAAAACACTTCTTCGGAATCGAAATCCATGATAAATTCGCGAAGCATATTCTAACTGTATTTCTTCATTGTAATAAACTGTTACATTTGCCGGTTTCCCTTAAATGCAGAAGATATCGCCAAGCTAGGTTCAGTTTGGGGGATTTATTTTTTGAAGCCAAACTGGCCGATAAACCATAAAAACTGTAAACTCGGAAACTTTAAAAATTTTAGTCACCCCCTCCTCCGCTCCCTGGCAACCCTTTTGGAAAATGCTACGAAAACCTGTCGACGTCCAATTTATGTCGCAAAAAATAAGCTGAGTGAACAAAATAACGCTCTAATGCTTAAAAAAGACTAAATTCGCTATGAACTATTTTGAACTAGAACAAGCTTTTCCCGATTTTATATCTCTTTGAGCTATAATTTCGGAGCGAATCCGGTTCGCTTTTTATTTCCTTGTACATAGTATAAGGAAGTTTGTGATTCCGAAAAATTTCGGGGGCCAAATTTCGACGAAAAAGCCGATTTTGACTACCTCTAAATTTACTTTAAAAATTTTTTTCGATGCATCTCATCTTACGCTAGCATGCACGTTCCTTTAAATGCGTCTGCAACTCCTTTTGGCCAACGGCGAGATTATTTTGACCACTTTTTCCATGCCGGCTGTACGTACCTATGTATGTATGATGTATGTATGTAGCTCGCATATCTAAAAAACTAGTAGACGTAGAATGTTCAAATTTTATATTTAGGATTGTTGTAACATCTAGTTGTGCACCTCCCCTTTCGGTTCCATTCGACTGGATAGTTTATCTACAGGACCGCCCAAAAGAATATAAATACATTATACGCGCTATGTGCAGAAATTCATTAAAGCATATTTTAGAGGTATTAGGCTACTTCAAACGTCTCAGTAGTGATATATGCTGTTAAGGGTTACAAAATGAATTTCTCTGAATGAAAAAAGTGTCTTTATCATTTATGGTTCTGCTGCAGGAACACTCAAAGGATTTCCAATACATTACGGTCAATGGAAATGTTAGGGGCATTCATCCATTTCAAGCACAATACCGTCCTATCATATAAGTTAGGTAATGGTCCGACCACGGTCACGTGCCTCCCTCAAGAACTATGCCCAAAGTCGCCAAGCTTGGCGATTTTTGGTGTACGTGTGTATGTATTTAACTCTCAAATATCAATAACTATTACTCTTAGAATGTTGAAATTCCATATATATAAGATTGCTGTAACATCTAGTTATGCATGTCGACTTTTGGTTCCAATCTACTGGAGAGTTAATTTACAAGACCACCCAAAAGAGTTTCAATACATTAACGTATATGGACGTCTTCAATATATTACATCTGCTGTCAGCCATTGTTTAGTCCATGCCCAAAATCTCGTCGTCTGTCGTCGACCTTGGCAAGTTTTGCGAGAATATCTGCAAATTTGTCGATAGTCAGTCATTTGGTCCATGCCCAAAATATCGCCATTTGTTATTGTCCTTGGCGAGTTTCGGCGAAATCTCGCAAAATTTGGCAATGGTCAGTCATTGTTCGATCCATGCTTAAAATCTCTCCATATGTCGTCGACCTTGGCGAGTTTAGCCGAAATTTCGTCAAATTTCGCGCCAAAAAGTATTTCGTATTTTGCATAATTCTAAAACTTTAACCTGTAGAATTTTGTATTTAGAACTATTGTAACATCTAACTGTTTTCATTTTTTTTTTTACTGCAATCGACTGAGTAATTTATTTACAGGGTCAGCCAAATGACTTTAAAATAAGTTAAGGTGTATGGATGCATTCAATTCATTGTAAGTCTGTTGTGAATTATTACTTTGGTTATCTCCTAAACCTCGCAAACTACCTCAAGTTTGTCCGCTTTTGGTGAAATATCGGCAAATGAAGTGTCAGAAGGAAATCTTTCAAACTGAACTCAGTCTGGCGATATCGAAATATTTGGCTAGAAATCGCTAAACCTCAGTATTACTGCAGTATTTTATCTCTTTCAAACAAAATAAGTTTAGATGAAGTGCGCCAGAAATATTTTTAATTTAATAGACGTGGAAGGAATCATGTGTTGTCCAGAGCCCGATTATGAGAATATGGGGCCCTGGGCAATATTAAATTTGCCCCCCCCCCCTCATTTTACTCCAAACTTAGTACAATGTGTAGGAAAGCGGTGATATCCCATCCGAATTCGACACCTCATAACTAATTAACTGGGTGTGAATATGAATTATCTTGATGAAAACTGTATGGTGGTTTTCATATATTATAAAGATTTGTACTATATAAATTAAATTTATAACAAAATATCAATTATTTAGTCAATGTAGTGAAGCGGTATAGTTTAAAATACTAAAAATGTATTTACATTTTTAAAAGGATCAAACGTGAAAGAAAACATCGTTAATAGTATAATCCTGGATTTTAGATTTTTCCAAGACGGGACAAAAACTTAAAACTGCCCCATCCACTAGTTACGCACCCATAGTGGAACACTTGAATTGTGCACCCATAAAATGGTCCAGCTTACCCTCTCAAGATATGGGGGTCAAAATAAGGAAGACATTGTAACTTATTACATAAATATGTATATTCTTTCAGATTTTTTGTCTATATACAATAATACCAAGGGGAAGGCACAACGAAAATAAAATAAAGAAAAGAAATAGAATTTTATTTCCCTCATAAAGAAAAGAAAATAGAATTTTGTTAAAATAATAATAATGATCAAGCCTCATTGTAAGATATTCTGCATTTTTCATAGTTGAGTTCCCTAACAAACTTTTTCTCTTTATGAGTGTTAGTACATTACAAAAAATAACTCACAAAATATGTATACACAGTCAAACTGAAGATCATGATTGTTTTAAAAAAACTTTTTTTTTTTTTTTTTGCCAGAATCTCCTTCTTCCTTTGGGGGGAGGAGGAATCGATAAGGAAAAAGAATTATTATTTTTAAAAAAGGGTACAGCTTTTAAACAGCTACTTGAAAATAAAAAATAAACTGACAAAATCTAAAAAATCTTGAACTACAACCTTTAGTATTTTAATAATTTTATTTCTGCAAATTCACATAAATATACACTTATTGTGTTCAAAATATTAAATTTTAAGAGACAACTCTTCATCCAATTTTTAAAAAAATAGTCGAATCCGATATTTATCTGATTATAATAAAAGATTAAGATAATTTCTCAGACACTAATTTCAGAACACAACCAGACACTTTCTTTAAACATGCATTTGATTAGAATTTATAATGTAATTAGATCTATTATGATTTATACTTGGATTGAAGAACAGAGAAGCACAACAAACTAATTTTTCTGCATAAAATAATAAAATAAAGGCTGTAAATTTCTTTATATATAAAACAAAACAAGAATTTATTTTTTGTTTGATTGAGTATTAAGGTTACTTTTACTAGATTTTGAAAAAAAAAGAAAAATTGTTAAACTTTATCTTATAATTATTAGTTTATTAGATATATATATATATCTAATAAACTAATCTTATATAAACTTTATCTATATATATGCTATTAAATATAATAGCAAAATTAATACATGATAAGAAATGAACAAATTTTTACCTGTGAATAAAAGGGTTTTTAAAGAAATATAAACTCTGTAAATTCAAACTTGTCAGACATTTTAGAATGAAAAAATGCAAATAAAAATTAAGAAAGATAAATGATTAAAAATTGAAACTCGCATACTATTATAATGTCATCATTTACAACAAATAAATTATGTAACTCAGTGCAAAACTGAAGTATGTCAATCAACCAATTTTGTAAACAGAAGTATTATTTACTTGATATATTAAAGCGATTGAAATCACCCATACATGTCAATATATAAAATTATAAATATCCAAAATATTTGAAATTACTGTCACCAATACAAATACATTTGATTAAAATTTATAGTTTAATCATATTTATTATGATTTATACTTGAATAGAAGAGCAAAGTGCACAAATTACTTTTTGGGCATGAGGGCATGAAATAATAAAATGAAAGTTGCAAAAATATTTCATATAAAGCAGTAAAACTCAAACTTGTCGAAAATTTTAGAATGAAAATATGCAAATAAAAATTATGGAAGATATAAATGATTTAAAAATGAAATTGGCACACAGATAAAGTCAGCATTTCCAACAAATGAATGTAACTCATTGCAATACTGAAGTATTTCAATCAACCAATTTTGAAAACAAAAGTATTATTTACTTGATATATTAAAGCGATTGAAATCACCCATACATGTCAAAATATTTAAAATTATAAATATCCAAAATATTTAAAATTACTGTCACCAATACAAATACATTTGATTAAAAGTTATAGTTTAACCATATTTATTATGATTTATACTTGAATTGAAGAGCAAAGTGAACAAATTACTTTTTGGGCATGAAATAATAAAATGAAGGTTTCAAAAATTTGTTATATAAAGCAGTAAAACTCAAACTTGTCGAAAATTTTAGAATGAAAATATGCAAATAAAATTAAGGAAGATATAAATTATTTAAAAATGAAATTGGCACACACATAAAGTCACCATTTCCAACAAATGAATTATGTAACTCATTGCAAAACTGGAGTATTTCAATCAACCAATTTTGAAAACAAAAGTATTATTTATTTGGTAATTTACTTAATCAAGCTTAGCAAAAAAGAAAACTGAAATCATATAAGAGCAAAAAATTTGTACACTTGATATTTGTATGTAATATATATAAAAGAAGTATTAAAAAGCAAAACATCATAACAGATGCTACAAGAGAAAACTATTACATAGTTAATTAATAATTACTACCAGGAATTCACTGAAAAGGGGGAATTTTCAGAGAAAAAGGGTAATTCCTCCGAATTAAGAGGAATTAACTAGAAAAGGAATTTGACTCTAGCTGCACTATAAGCTGAAGAATCTCATCTCTGATTTATTTATTGGGGGGGGGGGGAGAGGGGGATGGAAAGCTGAAAAAAAAATCCTGGTTGTGGGTAAAATACATGCCCGATCTATTACAAAAATACTTTACTATGAAGTAACTCACTTTTTTTCTGCATTTCATTTGAGCGAAATCATGAATCACATCAGTATATTCTAACTTTTGTGTTATATCTCCTTCAATGCAGAGCAAAGCTAACGAGCCTAATTTCTCCTGCAGAATACAAGAACGTAAGGGTGATTTTAATCGCTTTAATAAGGAAAAGGATCTTTCACCAGAACAATTTGAAACAGGCAATGTTAAAAAAAAAGTGTATGCTTGTAATCTTTACGCGCGATTGAAGTAAAACTTCTTTGACGTTTACGACACATATCACTGAAATGATTAAACTTAAAATAAATGTCATATTATAATTTAATTATATTTATTATTCATGTACTTAACAAAGATTATATAAATGTTATATTCATATTATTCATTGGAAATAGGTACTTGGGTGTCATCATAATTTTTATGTATGAAATTATAGGTTTGTGGTAATTATAATGTGAAACATAAATTTAACTCTCTAAATTTGCTAATTTTCTTGAAAATACAGCATCTATTGTTGTACCGAAACACGTTGTTGAATGAAGTCGAGAAGTATTCATACATAGATCAAATTTTTCTTTTAAAAAATCAACTAACGACTGAGATTCTTGAGAGCGAAAATTAACACTAAAATCTCCAGTAAGAATCATCGGTAATTCATGATAATTACTTAGAATCCTGGAAGTGTCCATGTTGTAGTATTATTCTTTAACTGTTTTCGTATACCATTGTTCCGTCTGGAGGTTGGGTCTAATAGGGGGGGATGTCCGTAGTCTAGTATAATACTTTAACTGTGTTCTTTAATTGATGTTTTCCTCTGTTTGTGGGGTACTATATTTTTTTTTTTTTTTTTTTTTTAATCTTAACCACAGAATTACCTATACAGTTGTTACACATGAAAAATCATTTTGAAAGAAAATGTAATCAGGTAGTGTAATTTTTGTTGTGTTTTTCTATCACAGTGTTCTTAAGCGTTGATTTCGTCTGCTAGTAGGTTTCGAATTATTATTCTGTATCCATGTTTTTAAACTGCAGGTTCTATCCATTGTTTGGGATTGGTTGCAGCTAGGGTCCGTTTCTTACATTCTAACATTTCTAAAATACATCTTTTGGGCAAAATAATAACAGACACTACATACATAATATTTAGGAGTTTAATGGCCTAACGGCAAATGCAACTGGCATTTGACAAATAATAATATCACTTCACTTCGAAACTATTGCTTATATTCACTATGAAATAGTATTATAAGACAATTATGTAATTATAACACATCTGAAACCAGTAATTACTATATATCACGCTCATAAGTCTATGTATTTAATTTTTTGAAGTTTTAATAATTCAACAATCTCCATTTACTTCGCCTCGATGGAAATATAAACAACCCAAGATGTGCCGTTACCAAGGGCGGCTCCAGACTGAATTTTCGGAGGGGGCCATTGAACTTTTCAGATGGGCATATACATTGTCCAAAATGCAAATTGAACGCACGAAGTCATGAAGTATGCGAATCTAAGGTTACAAAACAAAACTTCAGAGGGGGCCATGGCCCCCATAGCCCCCTCACTGGAGCCGCCCTTGGCCGTTACCCAGTGTGCGTAGCGCCATCTGTTTGCAACAATGGCGTTATCCAACTTTCTAAGCTCCTATAAATTTACCTTCGTGGGATCGAAGTATGATCCTCCAACAGTGTTCTTAAACAAAAATTTCCCTCTGCTGTTTAGGTACATTTGCAGCCACTGTTCCTTTAATTGTGGTGTTCCATCTCCTTGTTCTTAAACCGTTGTTCTGTCTTGAAGTTGGGTAGGGATGGACGCGAGACGACGAGACGAGACTTCTCGCGGTCTTGCATTTTGACGAGACGAGACCTCGGGGTGCGAGACGAGACCACGGGTCAGGTATCGCGCGAGACCAGTCTCGTGGTCTCGCGTTAAAATAGACAAAGATGGTTATGATCGGTACTTCAAAATCTTTCTAAAAGCGGCAAGACTGTATTTTGCAAAAAACTTCACCCCACAGCATCACCCCCATTAGTGCAGATTAATAATTAGCTTACAGCAGTTAGGTGTACAGAAAATTACTTTTGTAGTATTTTCATAATTTGAAATGTTCGTGAAATTATGTGTTTACATGATTAGTCGAAACAAAATAGTACGGCTATGGGTGTGACCAGTGGCGATGATGAATGGGTGTGACCAGTGGCGTATAGCAAAGGTCTGAATGTCTGCGCCCTCTCCCGACCTGCAGAATATTTTTTGGGGGTTCCCCTCCAATCTTTTATGAAATGGTCAAGTTTTTAATTATCCATTCCTCTCGCATCTAGAATACAAGATAATTCAATAATGATTCCCGTGAAGATCAAAAAATGAAAGTTTAAAGTAATGTGACTTTTAAGCTAAAATGTACTTAAAATATACAAATGTAAAAATGTGTATTTTTACACAAATCAAGCGTTTGTTTGATTGTTGAACGTGCTTTTATTTGGAATACTACTACTTTTCATGAACACTGATAGTTCTATTGATGGTTGCATTGTGAATGATTAATCAAAAGAAGGAATATTAGAGAAACGGAAGTTCTTTGGGATTATTTTATTAGAGCAATTATTTGAGATAACGGATTCCATGGGAAGAGGAAGAAAATGATCACCCTGTATACTTTAAGAAGTTTTCAACCCATACACCCAGATAATATCTATAACAGGTCTATTCTTTCTATGTTGTTAAAATATAAAGTTTTTCAACTTTCATGTTTTACTAGTTCCATAAAAACTGATATCTGAAAGCATTTCATCCACTAAAAAACCCCATTGTGTAGGGGGGGGGGTCTCTCTTCAACGACCACCCCCCTCCAGCATTGCGGAGGCTTAAAGTACGCAACTTCATTTTTTGTTGCCGAGGTTATACAAGTGCAGAAAATTTCGATTCTACAAAATTACTGTCCTGTCCTCTCCTCTCGGAGATCATTTCTTTTCTCGGAAGCACAGCCTTTTAAAAAGCCCATTAAAATCCGATACAACCGCTTTATTGTTCCTTTTATATTACCACCACAACGAAAATACAATTTTGTTTGAATCTAACAATGAACATAATTATAAATCTGTTTTTAAGCATATATAATGGCTAGACGATTCCTCCGACAAGTGCCACCAGGGTAAGGGGATATTTAATCATAAATCTCTCATTTGTGATTAAAATGAGTGTCTTGGGTCAAGGGGCCAGATCGGACGTCGGACGATTTTTTTTTCGTTCGATGGATCGAAATCTTCAAAGGAGCCGTGTTAAAAATGTTTCTATTTTAACCAGATTTTACAATGTATCGACATAGTGTTAACTTTTTTTTTCGTGACATATACTTTTGTCATTAGTACAGTAATTGATCAAATTAATTTTAAATCAAAAGCAAATCCACCGGAAGGGGTAGTGCCGCTCTCTTGCTCATTCCTAAGGAAATATATTTAAACTTGATAAAATGGGCTTTCTGAAATGATGACATATTTCATGCATATCAGTGCTTTTGGTAAAAAGGGGAGACTTATCTCAGTCCTTTAAAACATTTTTGTAATTAATTATATAAAAGAGTTCAGAATGCTGTAAAGATATTTACTACACCGACGAATAAGTGTGCTTTGAGCCACAACCTGACCTTCTGTGAATACCCATGATTAAATGCACCCGCACAAACACATGCATAAATTATTATTGCAGCATATATAAATTTAATACAGTAAATCGAGAGATTTGGGAGGCTTTTATTTTTCAGGGGCCCCAGGCTAGCCCTCCTGATAATCAGACTCTGAAAATATGTTAAAATGCTTGGTATGGTAAAGTAATGGGGGCCCCTAAGTAACCCAGTGCTCGGGGCCCCATCTAATTATACTCAGCTCTTGACCTCTAAATCTTTCTTTTTTTTTCTGGCAGAGGATTCTACAAATAATACTCAGTGTCGCAGAGAGGGAGGGGGAGCAGGGGAAATATCCCCAGGGCCTCACCTTGGGAAGGAGCCCTACTGTGGCTGCTTCTATATAATACTTAATTGTGTGTTGTCAATTTTGAAAAAAAAAAAAAAAAAAAGAAAAGAAAATGTCCCAATACAGATTATGTCCCCAGAAGTTTCCAATTAATTTTTAAACAAAATTACAAAAACCAGCTAAAGCATAATCCACCAACTTCACAAAAACGAGGAGTGTTAGTGATTTAGTCTTCTTTTTCAAGAAAAGTTTAAAAGGTTTTTTTTTTTTTTTTGAGATACACTGTTAATTAGTGGAAGAAAGGACATAGCCAGAGGAGAGACTATGGACCCACCCAACCAGATAAATTTTGATTTTTCCTTAACAAAATGTTAAAGATTAAGACTTTCTATGAAAAATTTTGAACTTACCAGTATTTTTTTTTTTTTTTACTTCTGAAATTTTTTGGCTGTCTGCTTGAATGGAAGTTCTATGAATAAAAAAATTAGTTTTTTCAATACTGAGGTAACATGCCATGTAAAAATGTTGTTAACGTTCCAAATACAGTTTCTTTATGGAAGCGACGAAACCTTCAAAATAAAATGTTGGCATTTTTTAGAGCACGAATATATATTAAATTATAATATTTTCAAATTAACAATTTTAATTCTATTAATTATTTTCCAATGCCTATTAATTTTAAAGTTTCTTTGAATGATTAATAATTTTAATAAGGAATAAAAGACTGATGTAATACGACACCAAAAGCAATAGAAAGTTCTTGACTATAGGCACAACTCTGAATGGGTTCTCCCTGACACTGATGTAGGCAGTGTGAAATTTCCAAAGGTAAATAAATGATTGTCACTCTGTGCCCTGCTGCCGAAAGTCTGGCTTTTTTCCCCCCAAAATGGCAGCCGTCTATTATCTTGCATGATGAATTTAACAAATTCAATCTGTATATAAAATGCCTAAGAATTTACAACTTTTTTCTACCCCTGGATATAAATGTCATCCAATCTTCGAGCAGACTGAAAACTTGTTTAAAATATTGTTTGAAAACATTAGAAAGGTTATATAAAAATCTGCAATTA
This sequence comes from Cheiracanthium punctorium, assembly GCA_038373885.1. Classification (NCBI taxonomy): domain Eukaryota; kingdom Metazoa; phylum Arthropoda; class Arachnida; order Araneae; family Cheiracanthiidae; genus Cheiracanthium; species Cheiracanthium punctorium. The sequence continues at coordinate 22,624 of JAWZYV010014098.1, forward strand.
AAAAAGATAAATTAAGAAACATTGAATTGAGATTTTGTCTTCGGGGAATCCAATATTCGGGGGGCCCTAGGCCTGGGCCTAATAGGCGTAGTTGAAAATAAGGGCCTGATCGAAAGGGTTTCTGGATAGCAAAGGGATACCGAAGATTTTATCTCCGGGGCCCCGACTGGGCTCTCTGCGCCTCTGAATACTGAGATAAAAAGGAAAAAGTATGTACAAGGTCAGGCAAAGCAAACCCCTTCAATTGTCTTCTTCCCTCACTTCTGTGCGTAGTGCACCACGTGATCAATCGCCGGAAGCATTGGCACACCCACGGGGGGGGGCTATGGGGGCTAAACCCCCCACCCCACCCCCAAGAGCAAGTAATAAAATGAAAAAAAAAACACCTAAAAATTAGAAAATTGTTATTACATTTAAGCGCCAAAAGGTTTTATTAATTGTCTGTGAATTATTTTCAGAGAATGTCTTTTTCTATTATCTTTTTACAGTTTCCGTTTTAAGTAAGCAGATGGGGTCTCGAGGAATTGGAGAAAAACATTGACCTTGTCCACTAGAATGAGAGAAAAGTTGCAACCCCGGAGGGTTTTGTGGTTAGCGCAGGGGGCACCAGTATGTGGGGGGTATAACTAGGGTATTGCATACAAAGGGTGACCTTCACGTTTTCACTGGTCATTTAGTTGATAGGAAATCTGTCTTGGAATCAGAGCGACATTCAGTATCTCAGAGAGCACGAGCAGAAATTGCCATTTGTATTCCTTCTTTTCATTTCGTTATCGCAGCCAGGGCCGTACCCAGGAAATAATTTTGGAGGGAGTCCGACATTTCGGGGGGTCTGACTTATTGAATATCATCATATTATATATAAATATACTCTCACGCACATATAAATATATAGATATTGTGATAATTTCGGGGGGGGGCGTCCGGACCCATAGGTCTACCCCCTGGGTACGGCCCTGATCGCAGCTATTTTAGTTTTTCGTTATTATTATTAGTTATTTTTGAATCTTTATTAGTTATTTAGTTATTATTAGTTAAAATGTTTTATTGTTGATTTTTTAAGATATTTTAAATAAAAGTTTCTTGGGGAAGCGTAAATTATCAGCTTTTTCACTATGAGTGGAAAACGTAAATTAAACAAAATCACAAGCTTCTTTGACGTAAAGAGCAAAAGAAGTCTGTAATGAAGAAAATGGAGCAGAAATTAGAACTACGGAACCTTCAAATGAAATTGATATTCATTTTCTTAAATCGGATGATGCGAATGTTGCCACCGTTTCAGGAGTTCCGAATTTTACTAGAGAAGAACGGCACATCAAAGATATATCATCTTATAAAAGAAACTCAGGAGAAGCATTATAAGATTGTGAAAAACATGACGTTTTGACTAACATTTGTGTTCCAGATTAAAGTTTGATTTTCCTTGTCGAAAAATTGGTGTTCAAAATAGTAGGTTTTATTATTCGTCGCTAAAAAAATATAAATGGGGGAGGGCATAGGGGTTACGTATCCACCTGTGACCCCCCCCCCCCCCATCCTCCCCAAAAAAGCTTTGCCTATACGTTTTACGCTTCTGTAGAATCACAGACACCCTTTTGGACGCTTACTTGTTTCTCACATTTTTTATTTAACCCCCCCTCCCTTCAACTCAAAACGCAAACCCATTCCTACATTCCTTTCAGAGACGGCTGCTTTAGAAAATTTTTGTGGGTAGCTCGGAGGGAATGTTTGGACATATGTTTGCTTTTTCAACAAAATTTCAGTCGATTATATTTTTTCTAATACAGTGGAACATCGTTTATGCGACGTTTTAGTGTGGTCTCAATTCATTCCTATTCGTTGCAATGTAAAAATAAATCGTTTATACGACGCACAAAATCGGTTATACGTCGTTTTGCTCTAGTTTGAACATGTTTATTTTTCTTATGTATTTTAAGAACATACGGTGGTTTTTTTTTTTTTTTTTTTTTTTTTTTTTTTCGGCGGTCGATTTGTGTTTTCAGGTGTTCCTAAAATTTTTTAATTCTAAGTAATGGACAGACAACTTTCGCGATATGGGAGGCGGGAGGGGGGCTAATTATAACTCAATGCCAGTCATCACGTCAAACAACCATAGATAAATTTTTCTGTTAACATATGTAAAATTGTTAAATTTAAGAAAACAAATTTGGTACATAAAAAGAAAAAATAAAGGTATGTACATTTAAATGGCTTAGTATACTTTTTTCCTTTTTATTATTTGTTTGTTTTGGTTTGTTTAATATATAAGTTTATCTAAAGCGACACATTAAACATTAAAATTAATTTAAAAAATAGTTCTAGTTTTAATATGAAAATCGATTATACGACGTTATCGTTTATACGACATTTTTTGATAGTCCCTTCAGCGTCGTATAAACGATGCTCCACTGTAGCTTTACTTTTTTATGCACACAAATGAAAGCAAAAACTTGAAAGCAGGAAACGATGAATTAATATTTCTGTAATTTAAAAAATCAGCCTGCATTACAACTTATACCTGTAGTGATTCAACCCAAGGCCGCAACTAAGGAAAGGGGGGTACTTGCCCCGGGCGGCATGCTAAAGAGGGCGCCAAAATCAGTTATGATTCCATGACAAGGGGGTGCCTTAATTGAGGTTTGCCACGGGTGTCGTGAACTCTAATTGCAGCCGTATGCCACTTGTGCTAATCACTAACGCAAGAGCGGATTCGAGAGGATTCTGATTTGGTATATAGTTTGCGTGTGAATGGCATTCATAGAAAATTTCTATGGGTCCTTAGCTTTCAGAAACTCACAAGAATAAAAACAACACAGAATTAATATATGTATTTAATAAAAGAGATAAATTATTTGTTCATTATGCACGATCCCCTCTTCTCCCCTTGAATTCTCAATAAATTTGTTTCAACAAAAGTGCCCTCCAATTTGCAGTTATTGCAAAATGATGCCGTATTACTTACATTGTGAAAGATAACCAACAATACAAACATTTCAAGTGCATCTGTGCATTTTGTACTGCAGTGTGACATACGATACGTACATATAAACAAATAGTGAAGGTGGCCCCCAAGGGCGGCTCCAGACTGAATTCTCGGAGGGGGCCATCGAACTTTTTACTTAGGTCTTTACTTACTTATAAATTGTTCAAAATGCAAATTGAACGTGTTAAATCGTGAAGTATGCGAATCTAAAGTTGTGAAACAAAATTTCGGAGAGGGCCATGGCCCCTATGGCCCCCTCACTGGAGCCGCCCTTGGTGGCCCCCCTCAAAACTTCTTCAAGGGAGACGGGTTTTTGTGGTGCGCCATGGAGCTTGCGATATTAAATTTATTCAGGGAAACACTAAACCATTAAAAAAATATTATAAATAATGATTATATATCTCGCAACTATCCCTCCTAGCAGGCATGTATCCAGAAAACAATATGGAGGGGAGGAAAGCTGCAGAAGGCAGAATTTCCCACGAAAAAGCCTGATATTTAGCATTCAGTTAACAAAAATTCAAATTCCCCCCCCCTCCGAATTGCCTACGTCCCTAAAATTTTTTGAATAGCTATAAAAACAAACCAGTAGATACTCGAAAAAATATAATATGACTTCATAAACTGTAGTATGAAGTCATATTAGCAGTAAACTTATATGTCTTAATGTAATCAGAAAAAAATCTTTAGCAGATAAATCGCCTCCCAAAATGAGCCGATTCGCTCCCGTGTAGAGAAATATTGCAAAATATCTTATGTTTAAGGTTTTTTTTTTTTTTTTTTTGAGTATGTTTCAAAATTTTTATTGGGTGAACGTTTATATGAATTCAATACCGCCTGTGAAGAGTCTTTCTCAAAATTTTCTGAATCTCTAGCATGAGCAATTCTTTAAAAAGCTGTTCAAAAGTTGAATGATTTCTTAAAAGAATCACCTTAAAGTAATTTGCTAGGAGAATCTATCGCATGAAATTACTTTTTGTATGCTTCATACCCGGAAGCAAATATGAAGACAATAGATAGTATGCGACTATGCCAGACCCCGATAAATGTGAAATGACTGTACATTTTTTACTTTGAACAAAGAAGTAAAAAGACATTTTGGCTGAGACAATATGCGAGACGAGACCACGGGGTGCGAGACGAGACCAAGGGGTGCGAGACGAGACTTCGATATGAAAGGACGAGACGAGACTTGAGCCATTTCTCGTTTCGAGTGGTCTCGCGTCCATCCCTAAAGTTGGGTTAGAATCCAGGAAAAGTGTTCTTAAACTGACGTTTCCAACTACTTTTCCGGTTCGATTGCAGACAAGTTCCATTTCTTTGTGCTTTTCCAAAACCGTGTATATTATTCATCTAAAAATAAGGATTATCGACAACCTCCTGTGAGGTTGGGATTACATGTAAAATATTATGTTGGATGTACCTTCAAAACGCTTATTGATATATAAATAAAGATTGATGTCTCAAAGAAACGGCGAGAAATCGCCGTTTCTTTCCCTAACACGTTCCCCATATTTTTACATGATGAATGTCGTATCAAGAGTTAGTCAAAATACTAACCCAGCTTTATAGTAAGCGGACGCCAAATATTAATCAATGCACCAAGTCGTTTATTTTAAAACACGTTCGGCATTTGTATGTTCATCAAATACCACCACTGCAGTAGTAATTCTATGTCTGAAAATAAGTACTAGCCACAATCTAACGATACACAATCAAGAAAATAAACGTTAGACTTCTTAAAAACAATTTAATTCAAAAGTTATTTCCCCACGGAAATCTTCACAAACTCTTCAGAGAGTATAGAAATTTACAACTAGTTCCATCGGCAAAACGAGATATTTAAATACATATTTTGTGGATAACGTTGCCATCTCAAGAAAAACTAACTAATGATAATGCATTTTCAACAATGAAGTCAGCGAAAGGAGCGAGCAGTCGAAAATGTAGGATTTTCCGTGGTCCTTTTTTTTCATGCGCGCTTGCCGTGGAGTATATGACATATACGTCACTTCCTTTACTGAGCGTTACTTCCGTCAGAAAATAAAATCTGAGTAACTCCCTAGTCGCGACTAAAGAAGTTTTACTTCAAAAATTCTAAGAACACTGTCAATGTTTGGAAATGTCTCTTCCAGTTCTAAACTTTTCAGCTTTTTAAACATATCTGCAATGCTTTTTTCATTTTCCACAAGAGAGAAAAACTGATGAAGCTCATCTGTGAAAGACTCATCTAAATCATCTGGATAAAGCTCTTGCAGATATTTTGTTTTATCCCTCAACACTGATTTTTCTTCTTTGTTGGTGATGCAAGCAAATTTTTTTGCAACTGAATCGTATGGCTCCATCCGTTTAGTTAAATGCACTATTAGTGAATCGCAAATAGCATAATGGGTACTCCATTTATATGCTTCACGAGGTGTCATATTGACTTCACTGCTGTTAACTGCATGGGGATCTTTGCTTTTTGGTTTAATTTTCTTCCTCGATATTTCATACTCTGCATCCTTTCCACAAATATCCTGTGCTAAACTTTCGTACTCCTCAAAATTGTCTCTCACATATTGAGTAAAGTCAATTAAAGATTTATATAGAATTACCACCCGAGTTAAATTCAAGGAGGAGTTTTGGAGTTCAGTACTAGTTTTATGCAGCCTTTGCGAAAGGGCATCCCATATTACAATACTCAGCACAGTTTCCAACTTTTGGAGCTTCTTTAGAAGAACTTGTGCCTCTGATTTTGTGGACGCATTTTCATTGTCATCAGCACCTAATCTAGATAAAGTCAGAAATATAGCATTATAATTATTTCTTAAAGCTTTAACAGCCCTAGCATCAGCACACTACCTAGTTCCACTGCGATTTTTCAAAGTGAAAAAATTCCCAGCTTTCTTCAGCTCTTCATTTAATGCTTGCCATCTGTGTTGATAAAGAAAAGAAATTATATACTTGCTGCACTAAACAAAAAAATTGCACTGCTCCACTACACGATTCTACTGCATTAACTCCCACTAAGTTCAATGAATGAACTGCACAGGGAACAAATTCAGCAGCAGAATTTATACTTTTTATTCGAGCTTGCAAACCAGAATACTTTCCAGCCATATTGGAAGCATTGTCGTAACTTTGGCCACGACAGTGAAACTTCCAAACCAGCTTCCTTTAGAGTTGATAACACAGTTTCAGCTAATGTTTCTGACTTATGGCTGTACATAGGAATGAACTTGAAAAATCGTTCAACAGGTTCTGCTTTCACAACGTACCGGAACACAAAACATGATTGATCCAGGTGAGTAATGTCTGGAGTTGAGTCTATAATAATAGAATAATACTTGGCAAGAATGATTTCATCTTTTATATATTTCTCAACTTTTTTAGCCATTATATCAATGAACTGATCTATACATGTTGATGACAAATAACTAATATTTCCCTTGCCCGGATTAACATACCTCTCAGGGCCGTATTCACCAAACTGTGAGTAGCCCGCCATGATCCGAGAGTTGGGAAACCTGCATTGCCGGTTTGTCTCGGAGTCAACTCGGAAACTGTATTCACCAACTTATTTCAACCCAGGGTTACCTAACTCTGGAGTTGTCTCACCCAGCTTTGAAAGCTCACCTGTGATTGGTCAGAGTAATGATTCCATGACGAAATGAAATAGATTTAATGTTCCCGAGATCGAACCCAACTCCCACCACACACACTTCCTTCATGATATTTTTTTTTTTTATGCAAACTGCTCATTAAAATGTGAAAATTAATTTAACTTTATTATCAAAAAATATACTGATTAAACATTTAATACAAAATTACATCCAATATTTTTTATAAATAAAATTTCATGTCTGTTATACTTTTTTCAAATTTAGGAATTTTCATATTTTTTAACACACAAAAATTAATTTATGCAGTTTTGATGTTTTTCTTTTTGAGGTACTTAATATATTATACATGGAATATGTATGTCTTTAAAAAATTCAATGATGCTGAAGCATATTGTTTTTTTCTCACATTTGTCTGAAAAATTGTTAATTCGCTATTCCCAAGTACAGTACACTACAATCGGACAAAAATGTTTAACTCCTCAACTACACTTTTTTTTTTTTTTTTTCATCCTTTACACCTAAATGATTACTCTCTTCAATGTAAATATTTTTATCCCGCCTCTTGTTACAAAAAAAAATAAAAAAGCGAGGGCAAAGTAGATCCACAGTGCTCTGGCCAAATCGCCCCCCATCTGTGGAATAATAGAAACAAGAAGATAAATAGGAAAGATCAGAATTTATGTACTTGTTTTCAACATAAAAAAATCTGGAGTGACTCCACTCGACTTTCCGAACACTTACCATTAAGATCATTAACAAGCATTTAAATAAATTTTAATCGATGAATAATTCAAACATACATACCAAATTGAAGTTCAATCGAATGTACCGTTTAAACGCTAGTGCACTTTCAAGAATTTCTCCTCATAGGCCATAATGTAAAAGAAATCTTTGTCGTAGCCCTGTCGAAAAACTATAAGTCCTATGCACATCAAAATCAATACCGGTCTTATAATGGTGGTTTATAACATGTATACCCAATTTGAGATAAATCGAATGTATCGTTTAAACGCTAGTGCACTTTCAAGTATTCCCTCCCATAGGCCATAATGTAAAAGAAATCTGTCGTAGCCCTGTAGAGAAACTATAAGTCCTATGCACATCAAAATCAATACCGGTCTTATAATGGTGGTTTATAATATGTATACCCAATTTGAGCTCAATCTAATGTATCGTTTAAACGCTAGCGCACTTTCAAGTATTCCCTCCCATAGGCCATAATGTAAAAGAAATCTGTCGTAGCCCTGTAGAAAAACTATAAGTCCTATACACACCAAAATCAATACCGGTCTTGCGACGGTGGTTTATAACCTATATACCCAATTTGAGCTCAATCGAATGCCCCGTTCAGGAGCTATCGTGTTCACTCACATACACACAAACACACATACATACATACATACATACATCTCCTAAAATTAGCATAAATGAATTCAGAAGACCTCAAAATGTGTCAATACACCAAAATCTCGAATTCGAATTTTTTCATAATTACAATACTTTCCTTACATGGTACATGTTCGGAAAGTAAAAATAATTAAGGAAAAAAAAGCGTTCAAATCGAAAAAAGAAGGAATGGAAAAGCAAACCAAGATAAGTCCGACAGATGGCGTCTGCAGTCTCTATGGCAAAAAAAAAGCACATTCATTCTCCAGAGTTTTTGAAAACATTGTACAATGATTTTTTATCGCTTTTGGCTACTTTTATAGCATGATGGATGGTTTTCACAGTAGTTTCCGTCTGTTAAAGCACAGAATATTTAAGTATTAACAAATTTTTTAGATTTTCCAAACCTATAAAAACAACCCTCGTATCCGCCATTTATAAACCGGAGTCAACTCTCCGATATTGCGGGGTTAGAATCTGCATCTGGAGTCAGGGTCAATTCTTGGGGTAACCCCTGATTTTGGAGTTGTGAATACCATTTTCTCACTAACCCTTGAAGTAGCTCGCTTTGTTGGGTTAACTCCAGAGTTTAAAGTTTGGTGAATACGGCCCTAAGGATAAAAATGGATCGAACTCGGCTATAACTTCTAAGCATCCCAGGAAGTTTCCATTATGCTTTGATCCAATAGTTTTATTATCACCAAAAAAAGGTAAGCCATAAAATTATGGCTGCGATATGTAGACGATATATTTGTGGTACTTGACATACATAATAACCAAGAAACCATTTTACTCGAACAACTTAACGAATTAGATCAAAACATTAAATTTACATATGAAAAAGAAAAAGACAATACCCTTAACTACCCTCGATGTAACCATTATAAAAAATAATAATCTCTTACAAACCACAGTCTTTCGAAAACCAATCAGTAATACTAACATAGTTAATTTCAAATCAAAAACCCCCTTTAACTACAAAATTGCAGTCATACGTTCCTATATACACCGTGCTTTCAATATTTGCTCCAACACCAACTTATTACTTAAAGAAATTTCATACATCCGAAACCAATGTCAAGAAGCAAACTACCCAAGGGAAATCTTTGAAAGAATTTTAAAAGCTCGTAAACGCCGGTTAAATATCATTAACGTTCAACAAAAAGAAGACTTAAAATACACCACCGCTATTCCCTTCAGCTGAGGGATAGCAAATAAAATCTCTACCGGAAGCTTAAAAAAGAAAATCAGAATACCAATTAAACCTAATAAAAATATTTTTCAACGTGTTCGGTCGGACAAAGATAAAATTAATCCACTTGATACAGCAGGAATATACAAAATCAATCTATCCATTAATGAACCCAATCATAAAGGCTGCTATATAGGTGTAACAAAAAGAAAAATAAACGAAAGGAAAACTGAACATATTAATGATATTAAATACAATAAACAAAACACTGCCCTAGCTCGCTTAGCAGCGAATGAAAATCTAACAATAGACTTTGAAAATATTAAGAAAATAGCTAATTACAACAATAAAATATATGCCTATATCCGTGAGTAGAGCTGAAGCAAACCGCATGTATTCGGTACTAAGATACGGATAATCACTCAGACTCGAAGTAACGAATTGTTACTTTTCGGTTGATATCGTTACTCGATCCGAAGGTTTCGGATCGAGCAGCTTCGAACTTCGAATACAGACTGCCAGGCGAGGCAACTTGGGGGGAAACAGGTTCCAGTAATCGAGTACTAATATCTTCTGTTACTTGTTACTGGCAGTTACTGGATATCGGATCGCGGTTTCAAGGGGGAAAATGACTTTCGAGTGTGCATTTCGGATCGACCAGGTTTGAACTTCGAATACAAGACTGCGGGAGGGAGAAAATGAATTTCGGTATTTGACTAATAGTATGTTCCGTTCCGTTACTAGATACCGGAAGTATTATGGATTCTCGGTGTTTGAAGGGAAAAATCAGTTTCGGTATTTGAGTAGTAGTATGTTCTGGTTGCAATTCGTTTGTGCCGAGCCGGATGGTATCGTTTTGATGAGGTTTGGAAGAATCCGTATGTTTCGTTACAGTTATGGAGATGGATATACTATCTGCTGCTCTATTGATATGGGTCGTACAATGGGGGGATAGATTCCGGTGTATAGCATGTTCTTATGCGCAGTTGAACTTTTTTTGCGGGGGGGGGGGTGTTCTTATAATTGTAGAGGAGCAATACATATAAGAGAAGCATGTGAGTAAGGGGTGCTAATTTCGGGCTTTCTAACACACTATAAGAAAAAACCATGCTAAATTACAGCACAGTGTGCTGGTAATCATAACGCCAACACATGTGCTGTAAATTTCAAGCACTTTGAATTTTCAAGCACTGTGTTGTAAATTTACAACACCGTGTTGTAAATAGTTGGCACGATGGCACGGTGGCACAACAGCACATGTGCTGTAAATTTACAGCACCGTGTTGTAAAATTACAGCACATCATTTTCAAGTACCTATGTAAATTCACAACACTGTGTTGTAAAATTACAACACTTCATTTTTCAAGCATCTATGTGAATTTACAACACTGTGTTGTAAAATTAAAGCACCTCATTTTTCGAGCACTTATGTAAATTTACAACACCATGCTATAAAATTACAGCGCCTGATTTTTCAAGCACTGTTGTGTATTTTTACAGCACTTGAATTTTCAAGCACTGTAACGTGTTTTTACAGTTCTTGAATTTTCAAGTACTTATATGGAATTGTACTGCACTTCTGTGTAAGTTTTAGCCTGATGCAACTTTTCTGTACACATGCATTTATAATTACGTTTTGAGCAAAAATTTATACCTGTCCCTCGATTTGCACGGCACTCAATTTACACGTTTTTAAATGAAAACTTTTTTTTTTATTTTATTGTGTATGTACATCATACACATTTACAATTACTTTTCAAACAAATTTACAGCTATCCCTCTATTTGGTCGGTACTCAATTTACGCGGTTTTCAAATGAAAACGTTAGTTTTTTTAATATTATTTATGGGATCCTACAATTTACAATTACATTTCAATCAAATTTACAGCTATCTTCCATAGTCACTTTACTCAATTTACACGGTTTCGCGTTTACACGGTTTTACATGTTTTTTTTTTAAAAATCCTACACATTTACAATTAATTTTCAGACAAATTCACACATATCCCTCGATTTGCACGGTACTCAATTTACACTGTTTTTAAATTAAAACTTATTTTACAGGTTTTTTAAATTTTATTTATTGGATTCTACAATTACATATCAAAGAAATTTACAGAACTATCCTTCATTATGTACGGTACTCAGTTTTACACGGTTTCGCTTTTATAAGGTTTCAAAATGATTTTTTTTTCCTTATCCTATGGTTTACAATTAATTTGGAACAAATTTACTCCCATCCCTCGATTAGCACGGTACTCAGTTTACACTGTTTTTAAATGAGAACTCATTTTAGAGTTTATTATTTTATTTATTGGGTCCTATACAATTTAACATTACATTTCAAACAAATTTGCAGGTTTCGTGTTTATACGGTTTTTGGAATGAATTTTTTTTTCAGTTTTGTTAAATCCTACACATTTACAATTAATTTTTAAACAAATTTACACTTATCCCTCGATTAGCACGGTATTCAATTTACACTGTTTTTAAATGAAAACTTATTTTAGAGGGTTTTTATTTTAAATTTTATTTATTGGATACTACAACTTACAATTACATTTCAAACAAATTTATGGCTATTCTTCGGTATGCCCGGTATTCAATTTATACGGTTTCATGTTTACACGGTTTTTAAATAATTTTCTTTTATCCTACACATTTACAATTAATTTTCAAACAAATTTACCCCGATTTGCTCAGTATTAAACTTACACTGTTTTTAAATGAAAACTTTTTTCTCTAACTCTGGAGTAGTTAGAAATTTTGCACAACCATTTAAAATATGTAGAAAAATCTTGCTCCTTTAAAAAGCCAGAAAGATCTGCAATAAATATTTTTGTTGTTGAAACTTTTCGAAACAGCACTAATGTCAAATTACAAATTGTGAATTTAACCAAAAGCATTGCAAGTGGCAGTGGAAAATTTCGGAATGAGATTTTCATTCTTGAAACTGAGATCATTTGCTATTAAAATAAAATATTTGCAAACTCACAGTCACCTCTATGTCTAATATGTTAATGTTATAGTGATGCATAGCTGTAGGAGACTATAACTTTAAAAAAGAACTTTTGTGAGTGTGTAATAACTTGTTAATTAAACATGGCAATATTTTTAACAAAAACGTAAAATTAAAGTCTCGTGAACATAGCTTTGAAATTAATTTATTTTAATAACTAAGTAAGCAAACTTACATCCAATCTTGAAAGGGGGGGGATTAATAATTCTTGACTTGTAAAGGACTAAGGTTCCTCTTATTCACAGGGCCAAGTTATAAGTTAAGATCATGCAAACATATTTTTTCAAAAATTTGTTTGTATGGAGTTGTTTTATACATACCCGTAAAAGGCAGGCCCGTTGTATTTCTAGAGTTAAGTTGCTTCAGTGTTTTGTTTTTTTACTATGTCACTCAGCTAAATTTATACATACTTTCTCTTATTAATATCTTCTTCCACAAATCCAGATATTTAAAGAATACTTCTTAAAAAGGTAAATTAAGCATAATGGTAATATACAATGATTTAATGTACTATTTATTTTTTATTTTACTTTCTTGGAACAAACACAGGCCTTTAAGTTCTAAAGTAAAGATATAAATAAAGATATGGCAGGACAAAATTTCCTGCTGTTCTTTGAAAAAGTCAGTATAATGCTTTTAATTTATAGTTTAATAGATGAATAAAACTTATAATTATATAAATTAGTAGTTAATTTACAAATTGCATTGAAATTATTTATCTAGAATAATTTTGGTAGTTTCAAATTAAAAGTCATATTTATTAAAATTGCTTACGATAAGATTTTTTTATTAAATATAAATTAATATATTCAAAACAATCCCAAGTAAAGTAATTTAATAAAATAACAAAAGCACTCAACAAAAATCTGGTGGTGAAAAGGTAAAAGTAATTAAAAACTTTGTAAAATAACTCATAAGAGATACAAATTGAGGTCCATCATTTTGAGTAATACAAAAAAAGTCCACTCTTCTTCAGTTACAAAAAGTCAGTCATCTGCACAAGTAAAAGGCTATTCTTTCTGACTGGGGTTGACTTTCTTGATGCTGTAGAAAAGTACACTTTTTTGTACCAACCAAAGGGATTGTCCTGGATAAATACCCTTTTATTTGTATTATTTTACAAAGTTCTTAATTATTTTTGATTTAATAAAATGTTAGCTTTTAAATAAACTGAAAAAAAGCATTAAATAACAAATGAAATGTAAAACATTAGAAATTTATTGACTTTCCATATACAGTGTATAAAGCTACATAAGTTTTTATATTTCATCTTAATATTTTACACCACATACAACATAACTTATTCAGTCTTCTCTTTGATCAAACTTTCCTTAATGAAGAAATATTTTTCAGATGCCTAGGATAAAACAAAAACACGTCATCAGCAAATAAATAAATCCCAAAAAATGTGCCATTCTTTTCTTTTTTGGCTACTATTTCAATATTTCAACTGATTTCATTAACCCATTTGTGCCCAGATATTTTTGCGACTTTCTTCGATTTTTGCTAATACCAGCAATAATAGATAAATTTCTGATGTATACTTCTTGAACAAGGGATGATTTCTTTTAAAATCATTATGCCTAATAATTGAAATGTCAACAGCCTACTAGGTCATGTTAAAATATTTTGTGAAATTGAGGTTCAAAACTCGTGAATAAAGGCTAGGGAAAATTAATAACGTTTTTGACTGATAGCGAAAATGCCACCCCAAAAAAGGAACACTAGGCATAAATGGGTTAGCTGAAATTTGTTAATATAAACACTTATCGATATTTTTGAAAATCTTTATCCAAATAAAATATTTAAAAATGTTAAACTGTGAAAATTTTATCATTATTAAATACAAAATAACAATATATAACGTCATGCAAAAATCAGGTGTTATGCTGGTTTCATTTTTAGAAGAATGCATAAAATATTTGCTATGTTGAGATTCCTCAACATAAAGGCATTAAACTGCGAAAATACATCTGTAATATTTGGTGGATTTTTGATGTTCCACTGTATATACAAGGTGAGCCAATGGAATGAAATAATTTCTTAAAACTAATAACATTCTAAAAATCATCTTTTGTAAAATATAGTGATGAAGCAGCGTAATCCACATGAATGAAGATATTGTGTAGGTGCAGAATCTTTCATTTTTGGAAAATAATTTCCAAAAAGTCCTCTATTTGCCTACACACATTCTTGCAGTATCATTGCAAAGCTGCCTATAAAAGTGTACACCATTCTTAGCGTTATTGTGGACACAGCATGCTGAATCCTTTCTTTTAATGCTTGAAAAGTATTTGGGAGGTTACTTTAAAATATTCTTTGTTTTTAGGTAGAGTCACAAATTATATTTATAACACTGAAAGCACAAGACTGCCTTTCCTTTAGTTCGATTTTAAGGCACACACGCATTGTTCACCCAACCCAGTATTCCATAACTTATTTTCCACTCTCTAGATTGACAACAGTGATGGTCAAAACTGCCTCCCTTTTTCTTTCTTTAGAGTGACTTTTTTAAATTATACAGTTTCATTCACTTACCTTGTATGCATATACATAAATACTATATAAAATTTATTTCCTTCTTTTTTGTTTTCTTTTTCCCTTTTTTTTTAAAAATCTGATGTCATTTCTGAAACATTTAAAATGGATTGTTCTGACACAGGAATTATTTAAATCAATCAATGTGAATATTATTCTTTACTGATGAACATTTTTTATATTTAAATTATTTCATTTCAATTAAAATTTATAGTTATTGAAGAAGGAAGTATACTAAATATAAAGTATTTTTGTTAATAAATAATATAAGCATGTTTTTAAAATTTTACTTCTGAAAGAAAAAACTGTTAGTGTCTTATGAAATTATTACACATTGAACTTATGATTATCTGTATGTTAAATTCTGAGAGTGGTTGCATGGCCAAAAAAAAAAAAAGAAACACAATTAATTCGAAAACTCCTTTCCTAAAGAAAAAAATCAACATCACGTTTGTAAGATGCATAACATTAAACTAGAATTTTTTTTTTAATTAATTCCTCAAAGAAATCTGTAATGTAAACTTCATTTCTTGTTTATACATATCTTGTCCCAAATTGACATATTTTACAAACCACAGAAATATCACCGTAATCAAATCCTCTTTTACTAAAACATTTTAATGAATTTTATTTGATGTAAAACAATCAATAAATCATTAAAAACTCATCATTTAGAATAAACGTGCATGGCCATGCATTAATTTTCAGATTCTAAAGGTTTAAAAAAAAGAGAGGTGAAGAAAAAGGGGTAGGGGTTAATAGGCTGGCTTACATATTTACAAGCCTCACAGCAAAATTTCATACCTGGTATTGTGACAGTTGAGTTCCAGTGGTAATTGGTCCTGCTCCTTACGCAATACTGCTTCCTGACTCTGAATGGTTGCTTTAGGAGGTTGCGAGTTGGTCGTTCTTCTCTTGAACATCCCGACATATTCTAGCCTCTAGAGATGCGGAACCTTTTTACCATTGAAGGCCACATGTAAATTGGGCAGTAATAGGAGGCCGTATGAGTCGACGTACCTATGAAATTATAATAGTTTTTGTATAGTTTTAACAATTCATTGCATTACATAGAAATATTACAAAAAATCATTATTTGGCATAAAAAGTAACAATATAAAAGATTTTTGTATTCCCATACGAGTAATACCTTATTATAACATTAATAATTATTTTTTTAATTACAAGTTTATAGATACTGCTGTAATTTTTTATATTTCTATACATTTATTAGTGCAGGGGGATGCAAATAGAATCCAAATATTTAGTGGAACTGAAAAAAATTAGGTGGCGCCAAACTTTTCTTATATTTTCAAATTTTCCGAAGCAAATGAAATTTTCACTCGCACGCACCAGTTGTTTTGGTTGCATTGTGCAACCCCTACTTTGTATACCTGTAGCAGCACACACACACACATATATATATTCAGATTTTTAAATTTTAAAAGACAACTACATATTTAAATAGCAATTCAAATAAAAATAATAAAGTCGAATCAGTTTTAAATAAATTTATTACATTATTTGAAGAAATACAATAGAAAAAAGATTTAATTTTTTAAAAAGCAACATAACAACAACTCCTAAAATAATTTTAAAATAAAATGGAAAATTTAAGTTAGTGGGATTTTTGCATTTGTTTCTAGCTTGAAAGCAATTAGTATTTGAATCAAGCTTCGTAACGCAAAACCTTAATTGATCCTCTAAATGAGCATATGTAATTTGCGTTCTTAAACTAGTTTTAATTTTTATCATGAGAGAAAATAATGGCTCGCAGCGGTACGTAGGGGAAATTGGGGTACAATGAAACAAAATTCACTCCTTTTTTTTCCTGTTCACAAATTTGCATGCACAATAATAAAATTAATGACAATTTTAACCTACTCTTTTCCCCATTTAAATTAATTTTTATGAGTTTGTAAACAGCATTTTTATGGTTAAAAAAATTTCAAAAGGTGAAGGTTGACAGTGTTTCATTGTACTCAGTGTTACTCAGGGTACAATGAAACACTTAATAACCTTTCAGAAACACTCGTATAATATGAGTCAAAATTCAAATTTCAGCATATATGTTTTATGCAGCCTCAACTGAAACAGAATGATTATGCAGCCAGTTCCTGATTATTGTACGAGCACTTTGGGCCCGTACCCTGGGCATTACATGCAGATAGAAGCCAAAAATTGAGTTTAGACTAATTATACAAAGACACAAAATATGTATAGGTGCACAAAACTTGGAAAATGTCCTAGACACAAAAATGTTTTAGTCAGGTCCTGCATAGAGTTAAACTGCAGGAAAAACATCTTAGCGTAGTTCAAAAAATGTTTTCATTAAAGAAAATCTCTATTTAATTTGACCCCTTTTCCCATAATTAAGATAAAATTCTGTTTTTATAAAAATATATTTTGGTAATTTAAATAAAAATTGTGAATCCACCCCCCCTCCCCCGAAAAGAAAATACTGTAATAAAAATTTAAGTATGATCCTTGAAATTTAGCATAAATTTTTTAGCATTTTAGAATAAATGCACAAAATGATGAAAATTTTCATATGCTCAACACTTTTTTTAAGAACAATAAATTACTTGTGATAATCAATAGTTAAAAATAAGAGTAAATAATTTTAAATATAATTCAAAATATGATTTGTGTATGTAGGACATTTAACAATTTCTAAAAATACATGGCATTATACAGAAAAATCATCCAAGAAACAGAATCCAGTCATCAATACTTTAAGAGTTTTAATATAGTCTACCTTTTATTATTTCATTCCGAAACTTAATTTACTCCGTGTATATTTTTTAATCGAGTAAATATTTTTATTATTTATTATTAAGTACACCTAATTAAATATCAATTTTAAGTACAGTTAAAGAACTAAGCTTCAAATTATAAAACTTTAAAAAAAAGCTAAGTTCAGAAATTAAGTTTGATAAAGTTTAAGAATTGTGCTAATATTAAATTAAATGTACTGGTCTTTTTCATGGTTTGATTAATATCCTCTTTTAAATTAAATGTAAATTTTCTACACCTTTAATATAAGGGTTGTAATGCAGGCCCTGATTATCGCACGGGCACTTGGGGCATGTGCCCTGGGCACACATGCAGAAATAGGCCAATAAATTTAATTTAGAGATTTATGGGGGCTCCAAAAAAAGTTGACCAGCTATATGTATAGGGGCACAAAATTTCTAAAGTGCCCCGGACACAAAATGTTATAGTCAGGCTCTGTTGTAATGTTAAAATTCAATACTATAAATAGTAAAATCGACCAAGACGGTGCGAGCCCCATGTAAACACGGTGACAGTCGCTGGAGCTTGTCAGTCGCTAAGCCCCAACTACTGTCGCCAACCATTTTGCACGATCTGCAAAGCAAACTCAAAGAATTTTAACGAATTAAAATTGCACATAAATTCCATTAACAGAAGCACATCAAAACAACAAAATACACCGGTCCATATTAAACCTAAAAAGCGTCTGAAAATTCAGCAACAGGTAATTTAAAATGAACAAACAGTGGATCGTTTTAACCTAAAAACACTACAGTGGATTAAGCAGCCTAGTTGTACAGCTAATGTAAACTGGGCAAACACTGGCCCGTTTTCAATTCCAAAAAACATCGGTGGATATAAAGTCAGTATGATTAGAATAGCACGTAATAGCATTAAACGAAAACATAAAAATATCAAATATCAATTTAAAATTCACATTAAAAACATTGAACATGGTAAAGATTCATTTAAAAAACCACTTACCTTTAATTTTTTGTAATTAACTGCCCAGAAATGTCACTAATGCTCTCCTGTTCCTAATATCCACCGGCTTATAACGTAAAACCAACATGTTTTCCTTTATTTAGTTTTATATTGGAACCAGAAGTTCCCATACCTGCACCATATTTCTTACAAAAACACACATTTTCTTTTCACAGAATAAAATATTTCATTCCTTTTCTTTCATAACACGAAACATTTTCCAATTCCAAACATCTATTTTACCAACAAACGACGATAAAATTGCTAAACGCCTGTCTTCAGATTTAACAGAAGATCAAACCATGACCATGTGCCAAAGATGAAATATACTGGAATCCTAGCTTAGTTCACTGATAATGGCACCCGGTATTCTGATTCGCTATGCATGTCACATGATCACCAGAAGTGCCACCCTGAATTTAAAAAATCAAGCACGGTGTGCTTGAATTTCTTTATACTGCACGTGTTGTAAATTAGATACAGCGCAGTGTGTTGTAAAATTACAGATATTTAATACAGTGCATTTTGGTACTAAATAGTGGTGCAATCAGAATTCTTTCTTTCAGGGTGGTTCCGAAGCAGGATTGCGAACTTAACTTTTTCTTTTTTTTTTAGCTAGAATCGAAATATGAGTAATAAATAACAAATTATTTAAATACACCTTTTAAAAAATATATTTTTATAAAGTAAACGAATTCACACATTTTTTATTATTTAAAATATTATTTGGAACTAAAAAAAATATTTAGCATGGAAACCTAAACACATTTTTTAAGTAATTGTTTAAAAAATTGTGAGCGACCCGGGATTTCTATGCCCACTCCTGCGTAAGCCACTGGTATTAAAAAAATTCAATGAAGTTCAGGATGTTTCTAAAATGTCGGCGTTTAGGGGGCCATCTGCCCTATTTTATGGTACATTTTATTCCATGAACTCATGGAATACGCATAGCCCGGTGCAACCATTCTTTCTGTATGAAAGGAGTGATAATTTTTGTTTAAAGAATGCTCTCATATATGCACCCACAGAAGGGGCTAACCCCTTTCATCCCAAAAGTGCAGAAATAGAACTGGAAATATCTTAAAAATAGGTAATTCTCATTGAATAAAACGATTTTAATTTAAAATATGGTAATTTTTAATTTACTTCGAAAAATGGTCCAGCAAAAGAAGTTTTTGATATGAAATAAGAGCTCACAAATAATAAAGATATTATGCTTTTAGAGACGCAAAGTAGTTGATATCATACTGAGATCCCCTGCCCTGTGAATTTTATATATGTGGCCCAATCCCTGGATCTCAGTATTCGAGAACCCGCTCCCAGAAAAAATACGAGTCACAAGCTTTCCTTTACACTTTTTATGATAAGAATGAACAGGTTAAACCAGCGTTCAGAATTAAAAAAAAGGGGGATTGAGAAAAAAAAAGAATGACATATGTCTTTGGAAGATTTCTATGTGCACTCAGTAATTCGGATAATTTAGCATTGTATAAAACCATAAATGTGTATAAAAACAATCAGTAAATCAGAGAAAATAAGCTCTAAATACAACTTTGTACAACTTCGCTAAAAAAAATTCTTTTTGGTTATGGGTTTATGTATAGGCGGCATATACCCATAACAACACTGTCCCGGATGTGTTGTTATGGGGCACTATATAACACCCTATTACCGATTCTATTAGTAGTAACGAAAGTAACGAGTAACGAATACTTAGTAACGAATAGCGAACATTTAAGTAACAAATACATACGGATACTCATTTTGTCGTTACTTTTACAGCACTATCCGTGAGAGCTTAGAAATTTCAACGACAGAGGGAAGCATCAACGCTATGACGCATGCCAACATCGATAGCGTCTGGAGCGACGTCATGAGGCGAAAATTCCAGAGAGAGGAAGAAGAGAGATGCGGCAAGACTGCCATTGACGGTGAAGTGTGCGATGACTGAAGACGGTTGTGCTAAGCAGCCAAAATATATTTCATACGGCGGTGATAGGTATTTTATCATTTAACAACTATAAGAATAAATTTGTTGTCTAGGAAATGTAACTTGCGCTTTTTTTTTTCAAATAATCGACCGAGGTCCGAAATTCGTCTCGGGTGCATGCTACGATCACGATGACTCTGGGACTTATATAAGCTGGGAGGTGGACTGTCAAGTTCTTCCAGGTTTTCTGCCATCCGATATGCAAATACGTACCAATTTGTAGTGGAAGTCCTCCCTTAATGCATTTATTGACATCTTGACCAAAAAAAGGCTGAAAATGGATCAAAAGTAATCCTCATATTTTGTGCTGCCCTTTCTCCTTCAATTATAAAGGACTTTCCAATACAACATTATTTTTGCGACAAAACTGGCATTGTATTGTACTTAAATCCAGCGAGACTTTAGTTTAGTTCCTAAGGCTTCCATTTTTAGGGTTGCTGACGCGTTTCCAAGTTACAACTTGAGAAAATAGCCCAAAATTCCGCACGGTTAAATGGACAGCTGTGGAGTAGGCCCAAACCCAGGACCCTTACATTTTATAAATAATCCTAAGAAAAAACTAAACATCACTATTAGCTTAATTTTGCGAGACCCCATAAAAGAAATTTAAAGTTTGAACTGATAAATGATAGACGTACCATTTTCGATAGACAGTGTCTTCGAATCCTCAATAACGTATATCAGTTTTGTTTCGTTTGAAATACCGGAATGTCTCTAAATTACACTTAAAAGTACGACTGCCCGTAAAAGTTAAGGTTTGATATTATTTTGAGTATTTCTGTAAAAAATCTATAAATGCTATATACACAATTTTCAATAGGATAATACTTGGACTTGTATGTAGGAAAAACATGCATGAATTTGGTAGTTATCGATGCATAATTGCGGCAATTAGAGCACTAACGAACGGACAGACACACAAACCGATATCCTATAACTTTGCTGGAAAGTTTCAAAAAGGTGTAGCCATTTTAAATTTATTTTTAACAGAAAGGTTGTGAAAGATGACTGGTGATCATGATCGTCATACACACACTCCATTTAATCCTTTTGTATTGTGGCTATTTTCATTAGAGGTGGGGAAAAGCGTTATTTTCAAAGAACAGTTGTTCATCATTCCCGTTCTTTTTTAAAGAACAGTTCTTTTTCCTGTTCTTTTGAGAACAGGTTCTTTGATTTATGATAGCTTTATTATGACTATTTTATTCAATTTAAAAATGAAAATATACGTCTTTTTAGCATGTACTATACTTTAGTACAATTGTAAAACCCGCAGTGGTCTGGGCACTAAACTCCGTTGCCATAAGAACACGAAAAGTGAAGCAGCATCCGGATTGGCCAGTGCTTGGGAGGGTCAACTTCCTCTCGGCTCGACTGCTGTGGGACCGTGTGCCCTAATGGGAGCTGGTGCACGTAAAATCCGTCGTGTCTTCAATGTCCTCCAAATTGTTAAACGATACCTCTGGGGGTGTCGATTTCAGGGGGAGGGTCCCTCCTCTGGAATTGGTTCAAAATTAGGGGACACCAAGCTGAGTCGGAGTTCCTCCCACTGGGGCTCATTAAAATGGAAGCAGCCCCTTCCGCCCATCGCCTGCCTATTTGAGGGATCTGGCACCGCCCCGCGGGTTGCCAGAGGGCATTAGCAACAACAACAACAATAGTAAAATGTTTAAAAAAAACTTTACAACCAACATTCTGGCTTTCTTCAATCAAGTATGTTAACAGTAATTTTTTGTAAAAATATTTTAATGGCAGCTGTCGTCAAAAAAAAAGGGTCTCTAGATCTGTGGCACGCGATGAACGTTTCGATCGTCCGCCCTCTTGCTAGTAGTTAAGTCGAGCGATGGCAACGGCCGCCCTTTTTTCAGCATTGGGAAAGGGTTGCGCCTTAAAGGGTAAAAAAGTACATGCTCCAGCTTAAAAATTAAAGACTCCGTTTAAAAAGCTGTAAGTATCAGGCTCCAGATTAGAAATAATTCGCGTGTATAAATATGTCGATTGCTTCGACTACGATTTAAGAAAATGAATACGACTTTGGCATATAAAATTACATGGCTCCGAAAATCCAGATTAAATGGCTTCCGACCAGGGCCATACCTAGAAAATAATTTTGGAGTCGGGGAGCATCGTATATCGGGATAAAATTTTCAGGATATATCCCCCACACCCAATTTCTGTCTAATTTAGCAAGATTAATTTTTTTTTTATTACTGCACAAACATTTCTTTCATTTATACATCACTGCATTTCATACCCCTCACCATGGGCGCCAGCAGAATATTTCCCAGGGGAGGCAAAGACTACTTCAACGAATAGTTACCATGTTGGAAAGAGCAAAAAAGCAAAGGATAACACTGCATACAAAAATCCAGGGGGCGGGGGCATTCCCCCCCCCCCCTTACCCTATGCTGCTGGCGCCCATGCCTCTCACCATACCCATACAGAAAAAATTTTCTGGCTACGTCCCTGTATAAATACACCAGGTACATATAATGTAATAAGTTCGGGGGAGCGGCATCCGAACTCATAGGACCCCCCAGTGGCGGATTAATGCATTTTTGTCGGGGGGGGGGGGCGGTAAGTTAGAGGATTGACATATACATCCATTTTTTGGAAGGAAAATAGGATCTTTTACATTAATTTCTTTTTTCTCGGGGGGGGGGGGGGGCGTCGCCCCCTCTGTCCCCCCCCTTAATCCTCCTCCAAGTCTACAACTTTGACCCTAGCTCAGAACTTAATTAAAGCAAAAGAACAGAGAACAGATTTAATGAAAGAACACCTTTCACCGAAGAACAGTTCTTTTAACCTGTTCAACAAGAAAACGCCTTTTACTCCGTTCCCCGAAAGAACGCCTCAGCTCTCCGTTCCGAAAAAGAACACCAGCTCAGGAAAAGAACTAGGTGTTCCCGCTCACTGCTCAGAGAACTCCTCGAGTCGTGATCAAAGAACGTGTTCTTTTTCAGCCAATAGGAGAGGCTGCTCCGGAACAGGTTCTTTTTCAGCCAATAAGAGATGGCTAAGAGCGTATGAAGCGAAGGCGCGTTTTATATGGAGATAGTGTAATGCTTATATTATTGTTTGACGTTGATAAAATATTTTTTTTCGATTTGTTTGTGTTTCAGACTATCATTTTCTTTATTATTAAATTTTTTACTTTGATTCAAATTGAGTAGTTTGGCTGGAATAATAAAAATTGACGAAATGTAATCCTGTGAGTGCATTTCGTATTGAACATATAAGAAAGCTTCTTTGCCCGGGTCCACTTTAAAATTATGGTAGGTTGGGTTAAAAGTTCTATCCCCCCCCCCCCCCCCACACACACAGATAATCATCTTCGTTATCATTATTTCTCAATATAACTAAGATTCCACAATTAGAATTTGATAAAGCTAAAATTGTGAACTTCTGTCCCCACCATCAGATACGTAGCCAATGTGGGGGAGGAGGGGATCTGCCCCCCCCCCCGCAGAATTTAAATTTTTCTTAGCAAAAAAATATTAATCGTGCCTTTCAATGAGAAATTTCACCTTTAAGGCATTTTCCAAAATTTCTCTTTTCAACACGCTTGCCTGCCATAAAATTTTGAAGCGTCGGACCTTAATGAACTGAGAACATGTTTTTGCCGTGATCACTGAACAGGGTGTTCCTGTTCTTTCTTGAGAACAGGTTCAAAAGAACAGGGTGTTCATTCTTTCCCCATCTCTAATTTTCATGGGCTGTTTCTACTTTGAATTTTCAAGTAGACTCAAAGAGTCTCAAGAGCTGCATGCTTTCTTCGGATTTTGACTCTTTGAAACTGATATTTTCTTTGTGAAAAAAACTTTAAAATTGATCACTTTTCAGCAGTTATAGATTAGTAAAATTTTAAAAGTAGGTTTTTAGAAATTAGAACTCCCTAGCAAAATCCTCTTTAAACTTTCTGAACATGTACCATGTAAGGAAAGTATTGTAATCATGAAAAAATTCGACTTCGAGATTTTGGTGTATTAACACGTTTTGAGGTCTTCTGAATTTACTTATGCTATTTTTACGAGATGCTTGTATGTATGTGCTTGTGTATGTGAGTGAACAAGATAGCTCCTAAACGGGGCATTCGATTGAGCTCAAATTATGTATATATGTTATAAACCACCATCACAACACCTGTATTGATTTTGATGTGTATAGGACTTATAGTTTTTCTACAGGGCTACGACAAATATTTCTTTTACATTATGGCCTATGGGGGGGGATTTCTTGGAAGTGTGCTAGCATTAAAACGGTACATTCGATTGAGTTCAAATTGGGTATATACATGTTATAAACCATCATCGCAAGACCGGTGTTGATTTTGGTGTGTATAGGACTTATAGTTTTCCTACAAGGCTACGACAGGGCTACAAGGCTAAAAGATTTCTTTTATATTATGGCACATGGAGAGAAATTCTTGAAAGTGCGCTAACGTTTAAATGGTGCATTCGATTGAGCTTCAATTTGGTATATATGTTTGAATTATTCATCGATTGAAATTTATTTAAATGCTTGGTAATGATCTTAATCTTAAGTGTTCGGAAAGTCGAGTGGAGTCACTCCAGATTTTTTTACTGTTTTGCATAAATTAAATGACAGGATTATTTGTAAAAAAATTGAAGTGCTCATATAAACAAGAACTATGCTTTTAAATTATCTGTCACAAATGTACAGTGTTATTTCTTTACAGAGATATGTCATGGTTGGATTATCAGTCTAAAATAACAGGATAAATCTGATTTAAAATCTATTATGTAAATCTTAAAATGTCTCACTAATCAGGGTTGTCATTTTACTGTTGTTTAAAATATATAATGCCCAGCATGCTCGGAGCATGTAAAATTACGATCTGACGGAAATCTCTTTTTCGTGTACACGGATTGAACAAATTTTTGTGTACATATGATAAAAAAAATTACTTCACATTGAAAAAGATTGTGTGCAAAACACTTTTTTAGTGCTTAAAAAATATAAACATTCATTTCTCCTCTAAATTTATCATTCAATAAAATATTTTACCCTATGCAAGAAATGGATCTAACATTCGTGTTATCATTGCAATTATGTCTTTTTTGCATACTTACTCATATAAAGACAGTCAGAGTTGCTCAAACACCAGAAAGACATGCCCAAGGCACATGCAAAATATTTCGAGTCAGATATTTGCATAAATTTGTTAAGATTTGTTGGAGGTGCCCTCCCCAATTAATCTTACATTAAACTGTTCATTCTGGACTGTGCACTATACATAAAAATGCCTGGTGTATGTTCTTTTTAAGGGTCTAATATAAATGTTTTATTCCGACATGTTTTTTCAGTAACGTGCTGAAGTGAGCATAAAGAGCACTTCAGATTTTGACACGAACCTGCTTTTTAATAAATCAAAATTATGTATTTTAAACTAACTGTAATATTCTTAATCAGTCGGTTAAAGTTAATACAAATGCATATATAATAGGTACAAACATTATTCTACTAAGCTCGATAATAGAGAAATGCAACACACATAAAATTGATAACTATCAATTTTTCCGTATCCCATTATTAAGATTTGCTTCCCGGTTGACTCATTATCTGCTGGTAAATTCCGTGAATGGAAACGCAGATATCACTAAATTGGCAAACGGTCAAAATTCAATGTACAATACATTTCTCTTCGAAGTACTTCATATTCTCTCACGCGCACGAAATTATATACATAAAAAAAAGGAAATGCGTTATTCTTTTTTGTCCTACTTGAGACACTGCACAAGCACAACGCGCAATAATGTCAGCGGGGACGCATATGCGCTCGCACAAGCACACACATATACACATATTATTAGGGGACACAATTTATGAATATTTTTGTCATGAGGGTACACGGTCATAAAAAGTTTCGAAATCAGTGTGTTAATCTTTTATCAAAACACATAAAATTTTAAACGTAATTCGTGATTTTAAAATCGGAAGGGTGAAAAAATTAAGGTGTCTAGTGTGCAAAAATATTTTCACAGAAAGAAATATTTTATGCTGAGTGTTTTTTAGTAAAAATATTTTTGTTTTTCATGCATATATTTATTATTACTCCATATTTTTTCGTTAACTGATCGAATTGCTACAAATTCTCGGAAAGACTTTACTAAGAGCACTGACGTTTTTACGCAAACAGAAGCAGATATTGGTAATTAATTACATAATACTCTTAGATAACTATATTTGTATGCGTGGTGTTGGTATATAAGTACGCTTCCAAAAATATCAAATTTACAATGATTCCTTCCATTTGTTCTTACAGATTTTCTAAGTCGAAAGCTCAGTACTACAGCCACACTAGACAAGAAATTTGCCCGTGACTACCAGGAGTTGCTCTCGAGTAGGGACGGTTGTGACGTCACCCTCATGGTCAAAGGACAGAAGTTTGAAGCACACCGAACCATTCTGAGAGCCCGCTCCTCGGTTTTTGCCTCAATGCTCCGTCATGACATGAAAGAAAAAAACACAGGACAGATAGACATCGTGGACTGCGATCCGGAATATTTTCCCGACTTCCTCCGTTTCCTGTACTGCGGTAGTGTCGACAGCGTCACATCGCAGAACGTGTGCAGTCTCTACCGTGCAGCCGACAAATATGACGTCCAAGACCTTAAATCCGAGTGTTTAGCATTCATGAGTAGTCACATGGATGTCGAGAACTTTTGCGACATCCTTACTGTATCACTGCAGCACAGTGAAAACGATCTCATCAAGCGGGCCACTGATTTCTTTGTCGAGAACATGAAAAAATTATCTTGACTGTCAAATGGCAGATGTTCTTGGCTGAGAATCCTGCACAGGGCAACAAATTGTTCGTCAAGGTTTTGGAAGCCGATAAGGATTAAAAAGTACAAACATTATCAATACCCATGGTACTGCAACATAGTGATACTGACATCATAAGCAGACTTATTTGTCCAGAACTCTTTGAGTATCCCCGTGACTGTCAAATGACAGTGTGTTTCATTCGAGCCACTCAAAACTCTTGCTTTTAATTAAAAATAATTGTAAATTTTGAATAATTGGTTTGTGTATTCTAATTAAACTTTAGAATTAAAAAATTTGCTCAGTGCAAATTTGTAAATTTATTGATAAAATATAATTAATTGTATGTTAAACAATTTAGCATGCATTTACTTGTTTTCACACACACACATTTAGATTACTTTCTGTAGAATAGAGTATGACAGTAAATTTTATTACTGTGATTACTTCTCTTTGAACATTATCAGGTAAAAGAGTAAAAGTTACTTAAAAATGCTTTTTATTTCCTTCTACAATGTACTTTCAAATAACTGGTTTTTTTTAAAGCAAATTTGGAAATGCATTTTCATGCAAACGAATAATTTACAAAATGCGTCTTTAAGCATTTGAATTTACTGCTGCTTTATTAGAAAGATCATTATCGATAGTTTTTCTTTCTTTCCTTGAATTATTTATTCATATTTCAATGTTTTATAACTACATTATCATTATTTAATTACAAAGTTGAGCGAATGGTGACGATAGAGGAGATTGGTTTACTGCTAAGTAAAAAATTTTTTCATTGTACAAGAAAACAATTTAAATTATACCGTCAGCATGAGCCATTTAAAATTCTTAGTCCGCAATTAAAATCCTAGAAAAAATGGTTGTTTTTACGTATGCATTCATTTATATTTTACTGATATAAGCATACTTGCCAACTGGGGCGTAGCCAGAAATTTTTCATGGGGGGAGGGGTTACGACTACTAAAACTCATATATATGTATACGTGTGTGTGATAATGTAGTGAAGAATATACATTTTGTATGGCAAAAATTTCTCATGGGGGGGTATGATCCCCTTGGCTACGCCCCTGCCTGCCAACGTGGGAAAAATAACATCCGTAAAATTAGGTGCTCATTTCAGTTAGTGTCCACCTCACATCAGTAAAACTAAGTTTATTTTTTGTCACTAATAACTTGTGCTCTTGTTACTACTTGTTGAACTAAGTTATTTCTTGCCAAAATGTTCTTTAATTTTCATTCTTTAAATATTATTTTCATTCATACCTGAACCTGCTCTACTCAGTGACGTATTTTTTCTTTCCTTGCTTCCTAAAGGGGGGAGGGGAGAGAGAGATTTTTAAAAAGAAATCAAAAATAGGAATTAGTTTTTATTTTTACGGCACTGGAGCTTTAAATGGCAGAAAGCTAAATGAAAAATTTTTACTTTCAAGAGGGATGGAAAAAGATTGAATTGAAAATCTGAACCTGCCCCGATGACGTAGACAGGTAATGGAGAGGGCATGGGGGCCAGGGCACCCCCCGAAATTTTCGATTTTTGTTGATTGGATGTCAATAAATCAAGGATTTTGGGAGAAAGTCTACACTTTTTGCATCCCCCTCGATTTTTTTTTTTCTCGCTTTGTCCCCAACATGCCCTATTCGAAGATTTTTTTTCTTTATTGTTTTCCTGAAGAGAGATTGGGGAAGGAGTAAAAAAGTTAAATGTAAATTCAAAATTGAAATCAAGTTTTTCTTAGGCATTTGAAGTTTAAATAAAGGAGTGCTGAATGGAAAATATATATTCTCTAAATGGATGGAAAGAGATTAAATTTAATTGAAAGAAATTAAGAACATCGACAATTGCCAAACAATCCGTAAAATTACTTACCATATCCATATATCAGTAAATAAATACCAAAATCGATATATTTTACTGATAATCCGTAAAAGTTGATAGGTGTGAATAAGGTAAAGTATAATTGAGTAAGGAAATTTGCCATGATTTGTTTACAAGTTATATTTAGAAGGGGAAAAAAAGATGATTACAAACTTCTATAATCATCATAGGCGTAGCTTACTAGGGACAAGTGGGTGCAATTGCCCCCCTCCTCCAACAAAAATCGAGAAAATTCAGTTATCACCTATTTGAAAATATTTTCAACAATAGGAAAGATTTTGCCCCTCACCCCCTCCAATGTTACGTACCAATTTAAACCAATGGTTTTAAATAAATGCAGCTTGAAGTTGGACTTCAAATAGCAAAACTTTCACATCTGGATCTTCAATGTGAAGTGAAGTTAGTATGTCGGAAGCTTCCGACTGCATAATACTAGTTCACACATTTATGAAAAGCGAGAGTTATTCCTAAATTTAATCGAAAGTTTTCCGACTGCTTAAATGATTATGCGATTTCTATAAAATTTTTCTTCCTTTTTTTTTTTAATCAAGGGCAGCTATGTGACTATCAGTCATTCCTTCGTCGCCGCTAAGGCACGAAGTACTGGCCTGTTTATCATGGGGGCACCTATAGGGGGGCCAGCGTTACACCTATAATGCAATTTTCGATTTTTGTTGTTTGGATGTCAATAAATCAAGGATTTTTGGGAGAAAGTCTACCCTTTTCACTTTTAGCATCCCCCTCGATTTTTTTTTCTCGCTTTGTCCCCAACCTGCCCTATTCGAAGATTTTTTTTGAAGGGATGAGATTCGTCAGCTTTTTGTGAATAAAGAAAAAAATCACTTTTTTTGTCTTTTTTTCTCTGAAAATTCTGTTTTTTCTGTGAATTCCTGATTGTAATTATTAGTTAACTGTGTGATATTTTTATCGTCTAGCTTGTTCCAATGTTTTTCTTCTCTTAAAACTTCTTTCACATTAATTAGATATAAATATCACATGTACAAATTTTTGCTCTCATATGATTTCAGCTTTTTTGCTCTTTTGCCAATCTCATCCCTGATAATGGGAAGGGAAAATTAACACCCAAGCGCAACACGGAAATCGAACCCAGATCCAAGTTGTGATAGAATGGTTTGCTAGCCAGTACACCTCCTGGGCGACTCGATTGTTGAATGTAGTACTCCTAAAGCTCAAAACTGTCGACTAACACTTTTCTATGCTTCTACATTTTTTTTCTAATAAGTTCTTTGAAAACTGAAAAACTTTCCTCAAAATTAAAAACAAAATAAGGACTTAATGAACGATGCTTATATATAGGCTGTCCCAAAACTTACGCATGATTTGAATTAAATAGAAAACAGTTTAGATTCTTTTTTCAGTTGTGTTTCTTTTTAATTGGAACATAAAGTGCATAGGATAGGGTTATGTGTGGAATAGCACATCGGGCAAATGACCTCCACGACTTTGCTGGCCCATATGCACTCTTTTGTCGAAAATTTTCCTGGACCATACGAATAAATGTATCTGAGTTTGCTGATGCAGGGTTGAGCTGTCCGCACATCCTCCTTCAATGCACGGGTGGATGTGGCTTGTTGACGTAGACCTTTGCCTTCAAATAGCCCCAAAGAAAGATATCCAATCGTGTTAAATCACATGATCTTTCTCATCTTCATTATCAAAATCATCATGAATCAAACTTTCATTACTTTTGAAATGTCGTTCAACAATGAAAACGCGTTGATCTTTCGTATAGTTGTGCATTTTTGCTAACCCTGTACTCTCATCTTCCCCCCCCCCCTTTTTTTTTTTTTTTGGTTGCAAACATTAAATTAATTTTCTATTTATTTCTAATCTTGCTTCAATTTTGGGACACCCTATACATATTTACTTACAGAATACTGTACCGTTTATGCAATGGCATAATTTAATGCAGTTTAAACAATATAAAACCATTTTGACATTAAAGTAATCATAATTAAAAGAAAAATCAAATAAAACTTGCAAGCTTTCAAGAATATATTTTATGTGTTTAATTTTGTTAGCACAAAATGTAAGCATGAACAGAAAAAAACAGAACATACCAGTGACGGATTATTGGAAGTTTGTCGAGGGGGGGGGCGGTTAGTTAGAAGATTGACATATACATCCATTTTATGGAAGTAAAATAGGATCTTTTACATTAATTTCTTTTTTCTCGGGGGGTGGGCAGTCACCCCCTCCCTTTAATCCGCCCTTTTAACATACATAGTAAATGAAATCAGACAGCTGTTTTGGGTCTAATAAGAAAACTCTTCGTGTGCTGATGGACAAAAACAGGCAACAAAATAAGAGGTTAAAAAAAAATATTAAATTTTTTTCGGCACTGGCAATAGGTCTCCCTTGCCTATGTATACCTACATTACCTATTTATTAAGGTCGAGGTTACTAAACTTTTTGTAGTTCTCGAGTGCAAGAAATTGCTCCTGAATTTGGATGGTTGTGGCGTCACTTTCCAGGTCAAAGGACAGATGTTCGAAGCTCACCGAGCCATTCTCAGAGCTCGTTCTCCGGTCTTCGCGTCCATGCTCAAGCATGACATGAAGGAAAAGAACGCCGGATTGATAGACATAGTGGACTGCGAACCTGAAACTTTTCTGGATTTTCATTGTTTCTTGTATTGCGGAAGGGCCGAAAGTATCACCTTGCAGAACGCGGGCAGTCTCTACAGGTCAGCCGACAAATATGTCGTCCAAGACCTTAAGAATGAATGTCTGACATTCATTAGGAGCCACCTCGATGTTGCCAATTTCTGCGACAACATCGCACTGGCTTTGCAACACAATGAAACGGATCTCATCGATCAGGCCACTGATTTCTCTGCCGAGAACATGAAAAAAATTATCCTGGCAAGGTGTATTCCTGGATGAAATGCCACATAGATCGACGAATTGTTCATCAAAGTTCTGGGAGCCTGTAAAAACAAAAGAGTAGATACATTATCAGCTAACTGTCACTATGAATGTGCATATTCAGAGTGATATTTCATTTTTTTTTTCGAGTTTCAATTATTCTGAAGCGAATAAGATGAATATTTCACTAAGATTTCTTTAAGCACCGTACCCTAAAAGAAATCGGAACACACATGAATTTTGCCTTATCCCACAGGGCAAAATAGGGTAGTTTGCAGCTTTGGATATATTGAGATACCAGAGGCGTAGCCAAGGGGGAGGGGGGGTCACAACCCTCCCCCCATGAGAAATTTTTTGCCATACAAAATGTATATTCTTCACTCCCTTATCACACACACTTATACATAGTTGAAGTAGTCGTAACCCCCACCCCATGAAAATTTTCTGGCTACGCCCCTGTGAAATACAGATTCCAAAAAATAAAGCGTATTTCAAATTTCCTTACTGCAGAATAACATCTAATATTGTAACACTGAAATAAGTATCCCTTATTTATTTTTTATTAATTAATTAATTTTTTTTTATTCTTATTTATTTATTTATTTTTGTCACAGAGTTATTGCCCAGTTCCCCATTTTGCCCACCCTTCCCTAATTCTACATAACGTTATCATTGCACAAGATTTGACTCAGATTTTTCTGTATCTGGCTTAGACAAGTGTTTGACACTGACCCGAATATTCAAAGGAAAGTTTCGAATGAAAACTGAGTCATTTTAATAGTTTACGATTTTATATATACATTCACTTCCACAAGTTAAACACGGAGAGGAAAATGATAATTTGTGTAAGCCAATCTAAATAAAAGAAACTGAAATTTGCTGCAAAGGTAGAAGGAAGTATGCAAATATATCAGGTAACAGCCGATTACGGTTTCGCAGCGAGAAATATGCAAAACAGACAGTCGTATAAGGAGCCACCATTGTGAAGGGTTGCAGGAGTTGCATGTAATTGCTGATGAAAGGTGTTTAGGACATTCGTAAGATTTTTGCCAAGCTAGCTGTATTTCTATGGCTTCCAGAAGACGAATGGAAGATTCCGAGCGCTGTCGGGCTGTCGGAATCATTGAAGTAGGCCAGTCTACCCTAGATGTTGCTGTTTTCATCGTTGTTCATCATTCCTTCATTTCACGATTATGGAAACAATTTCAAACTCACCAAACAGTTTTCTGAAGATCTGTAGCATATCGTCCAAGAGTTACGAGACGACCCCTGCGGAAGATCGATATATTGCTGTTGTACCCAAGCAGAATTGAAGATCGACGTCCACACGTATGGCATCTATGATTGCAGCGACCTTTGGTAAGACGATATCTGCCACTACTGTTCATCGAAGGCTACACATGAATGGTTTGTACGGCTGAGTACCACGAGTTTGTGCTTTTTCAGCCGACCAATCCAGGAGGGGCACGATTAAAATGCTGCCGCCAACATGTAAATTGGACTGTGTCTGATTGGGGCAGCGTTATGTTCGTAGATGAGATCCAAATTTGCCCTACAACCCGACGACAAGCGCGTAAAAATCTGGAGGGAACAAGCAGGGCCATCGTGAATCTTCTGCCGGGACTAGTTGTGAACTTCGATGAATCACACAAAGAGGCCTACAGATACTCATTTATTGGTTCCAGCACTTAAATACGTCACTGTGGCCGAATTTAACCAATGAGAAACATTCGTAGGCTTCTTTGTATGACTCATCGAAATACAAAAGCAGGCCCGGTAAGAAGATTCACGATGGACCCGGAACAAGGCACACGCCATCGTCCACCGAACATCACACATTCCGAGGTGGAAGCATCATGGTCTGGGCAGGGATATTGCACGGATCTACGCATCTACAGCCGGGGTTCTGTCATGGCTGTATGGTAGAGATGATGTCCTAAATCCCATTGTGAAACTGTACGCTGCAGCAGTTGGTCCTTCTTTCGTTTTATTGGACAAAAATGCACGTTCCCATAGAGCTGTCACCGTTGACGACTTTCTGGAGAGTTAGCGGATTGCGCGCATGAGTGGGAGGAGCTGACTCACCGGACCTTAATCCAATTGAAAATCTCTGCCGAGCTGTATACTGACGGTTCCCACCTCCAGCCGATCTTGAGATATAGAAACTGGCCTACAGGCGAAATGGTGATTACTGGACTCTGTGGTGGTTGATCACCTCGTTACAAGCGTTATCACACTCTGTACACTTCGTATGATAGAAGAGTGGTGACATATCCTATTAATATCTGTTTTTCTTGTTTGTTTTGCATTTGAACATCATTATGTTAACGACACAAATATGACCTCATCTTATAATTTATGAAAATTCAATATTTTTTTAATCTGTGAATGAAATTCTTCGTTTTGTTTCACGAATGAACACAGAGCTTCTCAGATGCCGCAGCATTTCGTGTCAAAGCAGTACTTGTCCATTTTTTATTTTTTTTTTTTTCACATTTTACCGTTCCGTGCTTAACTTTTGGAAGTGAATGTATATGTCTTAAATAACGGCGTGCACTTGCCGATTAGGCATTCATCACTACAACAGCCCAATGATATTGGCCATTGTATTTTGGGGGCAGCATTGCAGCCTATGAAGGAACATAAAAACATAAAAAATACTACATAAAAAATTAGAAAGCAGAATAACTTCGCTAAAATATCTATCAGTTGAGTGCGAAAGTTCTACCTGTTTTTGGGTATGCGAATTTCCAAAGGAATTGACGTCTCACATGACATTGTAATGGCTCAAATCGTCGGTCAGCCATACGTGTGAATGCCTCACATATAAATGCATAGTGTTTCACAAAGTTATTTATTTAAAAAAAAAAAAAAATTATCAGAGGGTGTAACAAAAAAAGCAAGAAGGAGCATATAAGACAGTTTCATAGTTCCAGGTCTTATAAAATCGTCGCGGTGTCATCCTTCAGGATAACGTCAGACCGCTTGCTGCTGTCATCACTCGCCAAAAGTTACTAGGCTTTGGTTGGGAGGTTTTACCTCACACTGTCTATTCTTCTGACTTGGCACCAACAGACTATCTCCTTTTTCGTGCGTTGAACAATTCTGTCAGAAAACCTTTAATGATCTTGATGCTGTGAAAACTGCCATCCAAGACTTTTTGAGTCGAAAACGCCGGAAGTTTACCACCCCGTGGGATTCATTTTCTACCAGAAAGATGGCAGGAGGTCATAGATAGCAATGGGGATTATGCAAAATAGGTACTGTTCATTTTGCGTTTATTTGCTCTTCTTTATGGGTAATAACAAGAAAGAAAAAAATCATGCCAAACGCATAGATTATAAAACACTTCCCAACACAAAAATGTTTTTGAGACAAATTTGGCGATGTATTTTCCTTAAAACTGGAGAGATTTTGAAGATAAAATAGTGTTTTTTTTTCTAACGATTAACTGAAGAATATAAAAAATTTTATACTCATTGTCTTGTGCTATAAATGCATTAGTGTCTCTCAAATGCCACAGACTGTAATGTATTGAAATTCTTTTGAGTACTCCTGTAGAAAAACTATTAATAATACAGACACTATTCTCAATGGAGAGCATTTCTTGAGAGCCTTAATGATATGTATGCTGTGATGCAGATCATCACATATCTTATTTTAATTATTAATTACTTAATTGTCTGTTTTATTCTCTCATTTCTCTGTCTTCCTACTTGTTTACTGGTTAGAATTCTTGATGCTGATGAAGTGGGGACTTTTGTACAACTCGAAACGTGCTTCTTTCCTATTTTTTTAAATTTAGGGTCGTAGTCAGGAGGGGTGAATATCTGAATAAATTGCCCCATTCCCCAATTTTTGAATTAGCATAAGCTTTAATTTATTCAGAAATTCGGTTTACTAATTTGCGACTTATTTCATACTCCCTGAAAATATTTTTTGGCTACACCCCTGTACTAAAGAGATGCTAGAATGTTTAATGAAAATACTACTATTTCAACAGGACTCATTTCATACTATAGCAAGCTATTTTTCTAAAAAAAATCTTTTAATACCTCTGATTATCAGTTCAAGAAATTATAATTATGATCCTTTTACGCAGTATCTTAATAAGATTGTTATTCGCAATCTTGATTATAATTACATATATGTATAATATACAATCAAGAAAAACAGTAAAACTTTCCAAGTTAGACACCTTCATAACTGAAACACTTCTTATTAACGTAATGTGGCCATAATACTGATGTACACTTGTATAAATCTTATATCACTGGAAATTGGACACATTTTCGAAGGAGCCATAACTGTCTAACTTTCAAAGGTTTCAATGTTGTATGAATTATAATGCTAAACGTATGAGAACCACTGACCTTGATTTTTGAAAGTGTGATTTACCTGACAGCATTGCTTTTGATGTTCATTCGTGAATTGCAGACATAATTCTTGGAATATAAAACAACTTATTAAAATATTAAGGGCTATGATGTTTTAATAATATTTACACAAAATATTCAGGACTACCCCCCCCCCATAATTCCACTCGAAGTACGTGTATCAATTCTCTCAATATCAGTCCCCTCAGCAAGAATGCAAACACAACAGAAAGAAAAAATTGGTTCCCGAGACTTTCTCCTTGACCTCTGCCCCCTCCAGAGAAAATCTTCACACCTACTCTTTTGCAAAAATTTGGTTGAAACTTTTGGCGACGGTTCTGAAAAATATTGTAACCACTCCTGTGAGACAAATTTCAGAGTTCCAAGTGTCTCCCAACAAAGGATAATTGGTTATCATTTGTCATTCTGCAGTTTTCAAGGCGGTGTGCACAAAAGATTAGCCGTGGCAGACTTGCTTCTGCAGTACGGAAAGTTGATGCGGTAAAAATACATTGACTTGCTATGGAAACACATCCCAAAAATGCACAATGTATGCCAGCCTTAACCCTTTAACGCGCAGTGGTCCCGCTCTGGGATCACCAAACTCTGACGCTTTGATTGTTGCAGGTCACGAAGAATAAATTGGATTTCTATAAAAATAGTTGCGGGTGACATAGCTCCACGAGAATCCTTTACTTTTTAGCACGTCATTTCCCGTAAAGAAATGGTCACGATTATTTTTAACAGCACTGACATCTGCTGGAAAATGAAAGAATACGAAAACAGCTGGATCGATTGCCCAATGCTGAAAAAAGGGCAGCCGTTGCACAGCCAGCTGCCGTCAAAAAAGGGTCTCTAGATCTGTGGCACGCGATGAACGTTTCGATCGTCCGCCATCTTGCTGGTAGTTAAGTCAAGCAATGGCAACGGCTGCCCTTTTTTCAGCATTGGGAAAGGATTGCGCCTCAAAGGGTTAAAAAGTCATATATCAGCCTTGCTGCCACATTACTTGTCTTTCTTATCACAGCCGATGGAAGAAGCTGTTCTGGAAAAATAGCTTGGGTAGGTTTGGTTTAAAATGCTTGATTAATCTCTTGCCAGCTTTGCGAGATCTCAGCTTAGGCAAGCAAAACATATCATTCTAGCATATCCCACATTCAGTTCAGGCAGTAGGAAAAATTCATTTTAACAGAGTTTCTGAATGAATGCATATGCCCTTTCATCTAATTCCTGCTCCTTGATGGCAACATCATAATTTTATACCTTTACTTCTGTAAATATTATTTATGAGTGATGTTATGTTTAAAAAAATGTATATCCATAAAAATAAGCATATAAAAATAACACTTATTTACCTTCAACCATGATATAAGTTGAACCAGCAAGGGGTTAAATTTTATATTTCTAACATACTGAATGAAGTATTTTGAGTTTGACAGAATCTGTTTATTTAAAAACCCATCAAAAGCCAAGTGTATGCATGCATCAAGCATATCAAAATTGACTACAGCTCATCAACCGACTGAAAGGGGATTAAGTATAAAATGAATTGTTTGATTATACTATGACATATTATTGTGACACACGAAGAGAACAAGCATAGCAGTTTATTTGTTTTAGAAAAAATTACAATTACAAAATTTTGCAAAATACAGGGTAATTATAATTAAACTTCCCCTATAAACAGTCCTACAGCTAAAACGGGTGAATGGATTGCAACGAAATTTGGTGTGTAGACTATACATAAAATGCACTCAGTGAATTTCAATAAAACAAATTAGTTGAAAAAATGTACAGTATGCAGCACTTTGCATGAAAAAATTGTAAATTTAATAAAAAATTAAAAAATGGCTAATTAAAAATGTACAAACAATTTTAGCACTCATTCAATAGTGTTTGAGCATTTACTAATTTGGGACATTTTTGAGCTGAATCTACCATAAAAAAAGTACCACCTAGTGGACATTTTTTGAACTAAATTTTTTAAAAGTCTTCCTTGAGCACATCTTGTGTTCAGTCTATATACCAAATTTGGTGGCATTTGGCTCAACTGTTTCAGCCAGGGGGGGGGGGGATATCGGGATATATCCCCCCCGAAATTTTTGGATTAGTGATGAAATTCCGTCTATTTATACAGATATAAGTTCATATCCCCCCCCCCCGAAATGTTTTCCAGGCGCATATCCCCCCCCCCCCCGAAAAATTTTCCTGGCTACGCGCCTGGTTTCAGCTGCACATTGTTGTCTATAGGGGAAGCCATCTTGTATACTAGTATATCTATGTCCTGAATGCAATATACAATTTTACTAATTTAAAATCTCACTTAGATATGTGCAATTTAACTGATGACTTATCCACATTTTGGCTTTTATCAATTCCCAGAGCTTTGATGAGCAGTTCATTCCCTTGAGCGGTATTTTCATGTAGGAATACTTTCCATTTTACAGTCACGACAATCTTTTTAACGTTCTCAACAAAGAAATCAGTGGCCTGCTTGATGAGATCGTTTTCACAGTGCTGCAAGGCTAAAGTGATGACATCACAGAAATTGTCGACAGTCAGATTATTCTTTATGAATGCTAAACACATGGACCTGAGGTCTTGAACATCATATTTGTCTGCTACTGTATATAAGCTCCACATATTTTGTGAGGTGATGCTGTCGACTCTCCCACAGTACAAAAAACATAGAAAGTCTTGAAAAATTTCCGGATCGCAGTCCTCAACGTCTATCAGTCCAGTCTTCTTTTCTTTCATGTTGTGTCTAAGCATAGACGCGAAGACTGATGAGCGGGCTCCAAGAATAGCTCGGTGTGCTTCGAATTTCTGTCCACTGACCTGAAGGGTCACGTCACAATTTTCCCTACTCAGAAGCAAGTCCTTGTAGTCACAAAGCACTTTTAAATCTTGTACAGCTGCAGCAAGCTGAGTACATTCAAAATCTGAAAGAAAGAAAAAAAATGAGTTACTCTAACTTTTTCAAAAAACAGCTTCAGTCATGATTACAATGTATATTTTTGGATGCATTGCCAATAAACTAATTTTCTTAGTTTAGAAAATACAGTAAAAGCCCCTATAACATGGATAAGACAGATTTATGGGGCAGCCGCGATAAAGTTTAAAATTAAATTACTTCCATTATCATAT
This sequence comes from Cheiracanthium punctorium, assembly GCA_038373885.1. Lineage (NCBI taxonomy): Eukaryota > Metazoa > Arthropoda > Arachnida > Araneae > Cheiracanthiidae > Cheiracanthium > Cheiracanthium punctorium. The sequence goes on from JAWZYV010014098.1 coordinate 62,180, forward strand.
TAGCGGTTAAATACAAAATCGTTCCAATAATCCAGGAATGGAACCATACATGAGAAAAAATACGACTTTAAAGGATCTTATTTTAACAAAATAATTAATAATCAAACTTTGAAAAGTAATGGAGGTTGGTGGGCAGGTAAAAAATAAGCGATACAAGTTCAGTTGAATAAAAGTGGAATTACTTTGAAAATTATACTACAACACCGAACTTCTCTTCATATTGGCGAGAATAAAAACTTAGCCGAGATAGCCAATGCCAATTACAGAGCAACCACAAAATTTAAACCAATAATATTAAAGTAATAAAACCATGAACGAATAATTTTGGAAGACGGTGCATGGCATCAAAATAAAATATGCTAAATAAAGTACTAAGAGAGGCGAATGAAAATCTTGCTAGAAGTAGCAAACTGACAAAATATATATTATATTTTTTATATATATAGGTAAGATGGTGATTTCTAGATGGGACAATCAACAATTAAAACACTACTGCATGCAAAAAGAAGCAAAATGAAATTTTGATAGTTGATATGATCCTATTCAGGAAATTTGAATAATAATATAACTAGAAAAAAATTAAAATTCTGAATGCTAATTGTAATTCCACAAACAGACATGCCAAGTTTCCTAGTCTGAGATCTGCTTTTTAACGTTGCGAAATCTGAGATTTCTTATGCATATCTTTTCAGTATAAAAGCACACATAATCAATATTTTTCTGAATTGCCATGTGTCTCCATATAAACTTAGTATCCTAATACTTAATTTGTGTGATATACATTCTATTTCCAAAATTTGTCAAAGAAATATCAGAAAATATATAACAACAATCAAAACGCATATGAAATAAAATATTCATATATGAAATTTACATAAAGATATCTTACAACACTAAAATTTAAAATACATAAATTTTTAACAAAAAAATTGCTTTCACAATTTCATACAAATTTTAAATTTCTAGATAAATAATGAGCATTTATTTTTGCAATGTAATTTTTTAGAATAACTTGAAATGCGTTCTTTGAAATTAAATGTTCTCAATATTTTGAGCCTGTTCAACAAGAAAGAAACAAGAACGATCTTGTGAATCTGATGAACCGGGAAAGGTTTCAATTTCTAAATAAATACTCGAAATGCCTGAGAAAATTAAGAAAAATCCTGAGACTTGGCAAGTCTGCACAAAAGTAATAGCAATATCAAAAGTTCAGAGCACAATACTTAAAATCATTATGCTGGTGGTAGAAAGTGCCAACATCACTTTTATTCACGAGTTTAAATATGCATTATAAACTCAATAAGGTTATCATGTTTTGAAGTGCAAATTGCACCACAAATGAAATAATAAGCTTCTACTAATATTCAATAGAATTCAGAAGTAAAAATAATGTCATCATAGTCAAAATAAATTTGGACTTAGAATTAATATAATAACTTGAGCAGCAACAATGTTACATCGGTAACTATAATACTGAAGCTCAACGTGAATGTTTGCCACCCGTTGAAGATATTAGAGATAGATTACTTTTGGTGATCTATCAACAAGTTCTGTGGCAAAAAATAAGTTTCCAAAAACTGAAGCAATATCTTTTATATTTCACAAGAAATTGCCAAATTGTATGGTTTTACAATGAGAATAATTTTTCATTGTGAGAAATATGAAGTTGGTTTTCTTCTTCTAAAGAATTCATATACTTATTTTTAATAAATTCCAAATGTCTGCTCTACTTCAAGAGAGTAGTCTATAAATATTAAAATTGATATGTGATGTGCTATCTGTAATTCTCTCTCAATAAGGATAATGTTTGATTTCAATTGCAAGATAAGTGATTAACTCAACTACTTCACAGTTAATAATATGCAAACTTATAATGTAGATAGCTCGTTAAGAGAATAAATCAGGTTTTACCTGAAGTTAAAATTAGATTTCCACTATGAAATGAACATAACAAAAGGATTTTCAACTTTTAAAAAGGCCTCACAAAAATTATACATAATGTAAGGTATCTTCTATCTATTTGATACTTCTAGACAGGGGCGGCCCTAGGGTATGTGGTGCCCCCTGTAAAAATAAAAAAAGCACCCTATTTTATGCTCTAAATCAAGATTTCCTCAGTTTTTGAGTTTGAAACTGCACCCCTTCGATGATGGTGCCTTGATGCGATGCTTACCATGTCGGGCCAGCCCTGCTTCTAGCAATAAATAATTGTCTAGAAGAAGGGGAAATAATTTCAAACAATTTATTTGCAGTGCCAAATATGTTAACTTTACTGTCTAATTCTCATAAAATGAAAATTTTTCTTTGATTCTCAATACAGAAACATAATGAAGCTAATACAAAATTGAGCAAAGGTTAACTATGCTAACTCTAACTACCAGCCTTGCTCCCGCCATAGTCACGGGCTAAGCTTTACACCTCTATTTCTCGCACCCATCCGATTGCTGGGCTATAGTGTTCAAATGTTATGCGCCAGAAAGATAAGAGTAATTCTCCTAGTAGCACAATTAGTCCAAAAAACGTTTAAAACACGTTTTTTAGCGTCAAAAACGTGTTTCCAACGTAATTGAAATGTTTTTTGAACTAGTTCTGCTACTAGGCTCAATTCTTATGGACGGATTTTTTTTTTTTTTTTTTTTTTTTTTTTAAATAACTCATTTTACACAACAGATAAAGATACCACACAATTTTTAACTTAATTCAGAGATAATTCATTTTTTAAATAAATGGTAGCAGTACTTAAACACATGCATTTGTGATATGCATTGTGAAATCTTAGTTCACTTTTTTACTTATCAAATAAAACTTTACAAATATTTGTTTATTTTACAAAGTAAATTTAATAAAATTCTCCTTCAGTGTCACAGTAACCCTAAATGCTGGCTTTTCCTAGGAATGTGTAACATTTTTTTTTTCTTTTGCATTAAAAAAATGTTCATAATCTTAAAATGAATACACATATTGCAAGTGCACTTGTTTGTATACAATTTTATAGAATTTTTTAAAAAATGCACTTTTATGACCATTTTCTTGAAAATAATATGATCATTAAGGGGTTAATATCTTAGCATACAGTAGCGTAGCTGTAAAAAATTTTTTAGGGGGGGGGGGGATTTAGGCACTGATGTAATGGATAATCTACATTATAGATCGCATTCTTCATGTCAATAATAGAACTATGCTAAATTTTAGGGGGGGTTCTGACATCCCAAACCCCCTCCCCTCGCTACGCCACTGTTAGCACAAATATTCTGATAATTACATTATTAGATAACTACTAGGTGATAAAAGTGACTCACTTCTAACTGGTCTGGCAGCGTACTTTTGGGAAGTGGTTTCCATCACTGCTGCAGTACTTTTCGTACGCACTCGGAAAACCACTGTGAGTGTACCTCCAGGTGCAAGTATTTTTTTCAGTGCAATGAGTTTGGAAAATTTCAAGAATTTAGAAACTCCAACTCCACCGTCTTTTTCATCTACAGAAGTAAAGCTATGAAAATGTCTGAATGGCTCAAATTCTTTGCCACGGTGAGTTTTTAAAAAATTTTTAAAGTAAACATCCTGCTGTGCTTCAAGTGACTGTAGTCTGTAAGCTGCGAAATCTACACATGATTCACTTTCATTTTTTGTTAGGCCGTTAGGATACATGCACAAGACCCAAGTGCCACCAGCAAAAGAAAATTCAGGGCTTCGTACTTCATAATCAACAGATCTTGGAAGAGATCGAGCACTTGGAATCTTCCATGTGATTTCTTTGAAGATGAAGGAGTCATCTGTTAACTTACCTGAATTTTGCTTATGTGCCATTCTTGTTGTCACCTATAAAGAGATAGATTGTTTTACAATTGCAGCATAACAGGAATGAGTTTTATTTACATTTAAATATACAGGGTGGCCATAATTAAACTGCAAGTGTTCAAGGGGTGCTGGAGAGAAAACTACCGGGAATATTCCAGTGAAATTTGGTATCTACACGTTTCAGAACATGTGCAAGTCAAATATGCAAAAAAGAAAATCGCCATTTTCACCCGATAGATGGCACTGTGCTGTATTTCAAAGCTCACCGATGGCATATACAACTTCCAAAACCGATAGACAGAGCATAATGACATTCTAAGAAGCATATAAACAATAAAAACATCATTTACAGTTTATCAAAATTCCATACAATTCGCTTCAGTAATTAAATTTTCACAGTAACATGTAATCAAAAATTAACATAAATTAAGATCACAAATTAAACAAGTCATAAAGACGCTTTGGAAAAAAATTAAGCCATTATTTATTCAATGAAATTATCACATGATGTGCTCAATATGCGAACCACCAGATGCAATCACATGCTGAAAACATAAAACAGCGTGGTCCGCCGTCACATTTAAAATCTCTGGTGTAACACACCTCACCTGGAATTTTGATAAACTGTAAATGATGTTTTTATTGTTTATATGCCTCTTAGAATGTCATTATGCTCAGTCTAGCAGTTTTGGAAGTTGTATATGCTACCGGTGAGCTTTGAAATACGGTACAGCGCCATCTATCGGGTGAAGTGAAAATGGCAATTTTTTTTTTTTTTTTTTTTTTTGTATATTTGACTTGCGCATGTTCTGAAACATGTATATACCAAATTTATCTGGAATATTCCCAGTAGTTTTCTCTCCAGCACCCCTTGAACACTTGCAGTTTAATTATGGCCACCCTGTACAGTAAGAAACCTGAAAAATTCATAACTTTTTTTTTATATACCCCCCAAAAAAGGTAGCATTTTTCCTTTTATTCTTCGAAAGACAATTTTCAATTAAATATATATATTACATAATAGGCAAGAACCTATTTAAAGGTCCCCTCCAAGAATGTAAAACAGTTATTAAAAAACAGCTATTTTATAACATTTATATCAACTCTAATAACAATAATGCTTAAAATAACAGATCCCCCCCCCCCCCAAAATAAAAACCTATATATGCCACTGAAATAAGCAAGCCCACCCAAGTGGGAGGAATTTTGCCCATAGCGGGAAGTGGATTGGAAGGAGGGCATGTGCGAGGCAGGGTACACACATACATTGCTTTAAGGGCTGATGATTCATTAATTCTCTGCTCTTCTGCTCCTTAAATTCAAACAAAGATAAGTGCAATATCATCTGTTTAATGCTTTTTTTCTTCTCACAGAACTAGAGATATGTGGAGAAAGGTTTAGGCCGCATTCGCTAAGCAGATCAAAGGAGCGGAATAAAATTAGAAATTGCTGTATCAGTCCTACCTTGGCTCACCAGATCGCCATTTGCGATATGTTACTTCAATCGGAAACTATAAGGCTGTATAAAATATTAGGGATGCAACAGATATACGGCAAACATACTGCAACGGCCAATATGCCAGATAATTAACAGTAACCGGTGTTTGCGCCTTCACGAGTCTCCTACGTTTGGCGCTTTATTTGACGAGTTTTTTTTTTTTTTTTTTTTTTTTTTTATGTCTGCTCCGTCTCACCTCACCTATCCCTATACTTGGATTTTGTATCACTTGCTTCTTTGTTGCACTTTGATATCTCGATTGGATTCGCAGAAATAAATTATTTCTATTGCTTGGAAGGCAGCTATGCTAACCGTTATACCACAAACGCTCGTAATTGCTTTATACTTCTTTTGAATTACTACAGTCCACTTACGGCAGAAACAACCGGATATTACAAACATCTTACATCTTTTGGCCTAAAATTATATACTGAGAAATAACATAAATGAACATAATAAATTCTGAAAACTGCAATAATAAAAAGGAGAAAATAAAGTTTTGTGAAAATATTTGTTTTCAAAACTTTTTAGAATAAATTTTTATCGTGTATAGAAGGGGGGAGGGGGGGGGGAATTAAGTACTTCTACTTTTTTTTAAGATTAGAGTAATTATTACTGGAGGAAATTGTGCAAAAGCACTGTTGATCAATTGTAGTAAGAATATGGTTACCTCCCCCCCTCTCATAAATTGACCCTGCTTATGAGAATAGTGTACTTGCTGTAATACTGCTGGCTGGTGAGAGAATGTATTTTTTTCCCCACTTAATTTTGATAAAGTAAGGAAATTTGTTACATTGATTTTCCAACAGCTGAACAGAGATGTCTTTCTTTCAAGAACTGATTTTGTATGATATGTATCTAACTCTTGAAGAACATCAATGACATTGTTATTTGTATCAGCTACAATTGCAGTATAACTGATACTAATTTCATAGAAACAATCCCAAAAAGATTTCTGATTTTTTAATTAAATGATTTGCAACCAATGAAAAAATTTAAAGAAAAAGAAGAAAACATACTGCTGCTGGATAAAGATAAACTGATAGCTCGATAAAAATAAACTGATATAAAGATAACTGGATATCTGGTTGAAAGTTTGGGCAGATATTTGGTGTCTGGTATCCGCCCAAATTGATATCGATACTTTTCGTTATGCAAACACCAGACAAATATGGAGATTTTTTTGTCGCCAAGTAGCTACACTTTTCTTTTGGCGATTTTTTTTTTTTCGCGAAGTAACCACGATTTTAAAAAAAATATATTCTTATGCAATGCCTGAAAAACACAGAATTAACAATTCTACAGCAAAAACACAAGTAAACATATACAAGAGTAGACTCACCATTATAAATGCTAACATAAATGCACTTCTTCAAAAATAAAAAATGTTATACAACACATGAAAAAATGACAGTTATTTAAAAAAAAAAAAAAAAAAAAAAAAAAAAAAAAAAAAAAAAACATTCGATACTCCTTGGAATAAGAGCAGAAATGCAAAAACTTTATCCAACAGCATTAAAAAATCAAATATTTTAAATCCAATCCCCCCATACCTTACAAAAGCTAATAATTAATAAACCCTCAAAAGTATAATTTATGATTTAACTTTATGTTCAGCAGGAAAATTTGTTGAAATTGCTCCTTATATACTCTCAAAAAAGACTTTATTTTCATCGTCTTGTTTTTTCTTCTGAATGAATTCTGCTAAATAAGATTCCAAGTTATGTCTGATTTTTTCTGCGATGTTTTTTTGTTATGCCATTTGGCACTAACCCAAAGTCTTTCTATGTTTTGCGTATGTGTACCTGTAGTTGGTTCAACAAAGTGGTATATTTGGTTCACCTGACTGTTGTATAATCATATTTTTCCAATTCCTCTGAGCTATGACCTTTCCAACAATCTGAAAAAATAATGGAACCTTCTTCAATATAATTAAAAATTTCAGTCATCAAAGTCATGGTTGCCACAAAAAATTTGAAATCAGTTTCCCTGACCACAATTGATAGAATTCCCTGACCATCGCAGTCCTAAAAAATACCACCAATATGCTCTGGTGGAGGTCGAAAAGAGAAGCTGAGTTTAACAGGAAAGCGACAGTGTAGCAAAAATATTTTTATTCAGTCTGGGAGGTTAATTCCCCATGAATCCATTATTCCCCATACTTATAAAAGAAAAGTACACTGCAGTATAAATCCTAAGCTCTTTATTCGCTAAATTAAAAACTAAAATCTAATTTCTTAACATTATCCAAGTACTTTTTCTTTACTTCCACTACTTTCGCTAGCCCATTCATTCTTCCTTTATATTTATTTTATTGACTGGAAGTAGGAGGGTTTCCTGATCTTTCCTTGCAATTGCAAACGTGAGTCGATGATAACTGAAGTAACTTATATAATTTTTAGTATCTATATTAACACACCAAAAATTTTGCTTTTCGTTATTAGATATTGTTGAGAGAGCTTTAGGCGAGTAGGGTTGCCGTATTTCGCCTGGTAACCCTATTGACGAGTCATCCAGAGTGGATAAGAATCCCAGGCTGTTAGGCTTATGTTTAAAATTATTCTTTTTTCCACTTTCACATTCGCTAGCCCATTGATGCGTTTACAACTTTTTCAAGTTATTCTTTATGCATCCTTAATTTTATGAGTCGGCTGGCCTAAGTATTTTCCGTAATTTTTACTTTTAGACCCAGGTTTTCTAGGAGCAGCCACGAAAACACCTGAGTCTTCCGCTTGTCTATCATCATTACACCTGGCATTGAATTCTTCCACTACTTTAATTCTGAGTATTTCTGCCTTCGGAAGCTCATCTCTTGATTCCATAGCATATCGGAAATTGTCGAAAGTAGAAGGGAGGCGATACAACAGCATTACAGTCAGCAAGTCGTCGTCTATTTTAATATCCATTTCTGAAAGTCTGTCTACTATGACGAAGAATTTTCTCAAATGGTTGTGAATTCCATTAGACGAGTTGGGTATCTTATATTGAATTAAAGATTTCAGTAATGCAGCTTAGTGAGCAGGTCCTTTAGACTGATAGATTTCTCCCAGTTTTTACCAGACATCTGATGAAGGGTCACAATTTTTTATATTTGTGTGATTTCAGATGGCGATATACATAGAATTATATCTGCTTTTGCTTTTTCGTCCATTTGGACCCACGTATCGAACTCTTCTTGCGATTTTTCGTCATTTTCCAAAGCTTCAGGTTTAGGTTTTGAACCAGATGCATAAATCCAGGCATCACTCTTTATTAAAAGCACTTTCATTTGCATTTTCCATGTTTCGTAATTATTCAGCGTTTCAATTCGCCAAGTTCCAGTCACCATTTTGAGAATGAATGATGCAGCCTTGAAACAAACGTTAAAAATCAGCAAATAAATAAATGAATCCATCTGGTGTCCATAACCTTTTAGAAATGTTAGCAGAGTTATGGCACAAACATAGTAAGAGTGGGATTTTAACATAACACTTACTTTATTAAATTAGAACGGAAGAAACAGGCACATCACATAACAAGGTAACATCAAGAAGGAAAAAAGTATAGAAGAAGTAAAAAGAATTTCTGCATGAGCACAGCTACAGTTAAGTAGATAAATGTTTATTGAGGGATACAGAATACAGGAGGATAAGACATTGCACAATAAAAAAAATAAACAATTCAATACCCAACAATTTATTCTTACTTTTATGTTGCATTTTTGGGACACATTTTTCCTACAATTTTCAATAAAGGGGGTGAGAGATAAAATGACATAGTCATGAGAGAGAGAGAGAGAGAGAGAGATAGTTGATACATAAATAATGTTCAGCAATCTCAACATTTTCAAACTGAAGTATGGCTAAATCTTTCCTAGAAGCAAACGTTAAACTCATTTTTGATTTAACCTAAATACCTAAATTGAAAGGGCTTTAAGCAGCCACCAATAGCATAGTAATTTCAGTCATTTAAATAAAAAGAAATAAAACATCAGCTCCTTTAATTATCAGTATACTAAAGTTTCCCATTCAAAATAGAATTACCATATTAGACTCAATGTAATGCGACACTGACATTTATCACAAAGATATTTAAGAAATACATTATCTGGACCTCAAATTTAGCATAAGTGAGATTTTTAGTGGGAAATAGTCAAAAAATATCACATTATATTCGGGCTAATAGAATAATAAAAAAATTCAGAACTTAAATGTGATGAGTAAGGACATTCTTATAAAACACACAATGCTCTTTTTTTAAATAAATAAATAAACCCTGATATTAAAAAAAAGTAAGCATTTCTTGCAGATCACAGTGCTTTATTTAAAATATTAATACAAATTCTTACTATTGATCTTGCCTTCCTTAGAGTAGTTAGTCACAATAAAACAACTTAACAATCTGGTATTGGTATTTTACATTCTTATATTTGAAACTTACAAGCTGTGGAAGAAATTGAGAAAAGTCCTAATTTTTGATGCAGATTTGAAAATTTAGAATTTTAATGTTATAACAGCAAAAATAATATTTTGGAAATATTAGATATGTAAAATTACTTTTCCACTCTCTTTTCCTTTTCTAAACATGCTTGATACAAAATAGGTAAAATATTTTTACAATATTTCTTAAAAGTTAGTATTATATTTCACAATGTGTGCAATTTTGAAAAACACAATTAGTATTTTTTTCTACAATCAATATTTGTAGTCAGAGTAATATTAATAATCAATAACAATCAATCAACATTTGTAATTGCATTAAAATAAATTAATGTACGTAATATGTATACATTTTTAGAAGTGCAATATTTAAGGTTTTTGACATGACAGTTTAAATCATGGTTAAAACTGGCATGTGTCAAAAACTTGCCAACCCTGATTTGAATGGTTGTTTTATTTCTAAATATTCTAATGAAGAAATATTGGATATTGTGTTTGTATGAACATCTTTACCTTTCATTAAAAATTAACTGATGCTTTGTATAGCTTTTTATCCTTACAGTTACATATTATCTTTAAACAACTACTATTATATACAATACTGTTTGTTTGGTCATAGAAAATTCTATGACACAAATTTCAACTAAAAATTACTAAAAGTAATTTTTAAGCAGTATTACGGCTGGCAGAAAACTCAGATTTTTATTATTCATAAAAGCAACAGAATGGAATTAGGATTTCCAGTTTCATTTGTGATAAAAATAATCTTGAATTGAAACAGAACTTTAAAATTTTGTAAGAAATTAAACGCTCCTACAATAAATTAAATTATTATTCAGATATTTCTTTTAAAATAATGCAAATCAAAGTTTTATCTTAAAAAAAACCATTTTACCTCCAAAAAACATGGATTTTTTAAAGTAAAATGGTCCCCCCGCCCCGGTGGGAGAAATGGGGAGCTACGCGGGCAGCAAATCTGACAACCCTGCAATGATGTCCTGCATTTTTTATCTCGGAATCTGGTCACCCTATGAGGGAACGGGGGAAATTTAGTAAGCAGGTGTCCTCGCCAAGTGCCAATGTGTCACCAAATATGAAGTTCGTTGGACAGTTTGTTTACGATACCGATAGTTTCATATATCTGTTGCAACCTGTGTTTGGAGTTGATTTGTTAACAGGTGCTGTAGTTTGATGAAAAAACGCTCGGTGGGTTCATTAAACGATACCAGGATGTTTGGTAAAGGAATTTTGTGATTGGTTTAGGCAATTTAACTGTAATCGGTAAATCGAAGTTTTATAAGAACCAGAATTTGAATTCGATGCGTCTGTCAGTTCTTGTTTTGTGTTATTGTAGTTTGGTGTGTGGTTAGTTGTTCCGGGTCATTCCATGTCAAATCAACACACTGATTCAGACTTGATGTCTCAGATTTTCATGATTTTTGGTTTGCAGCAATATATCACAGACTTACGAAAAAATACAAAATTTCAGTTATGTAGCACAATTATTTTTGAAGTTATTAATTTTTAAAGATTTAAATTTTTATGAAAAAAATTCATATTTTGGCATCTTTAGATGCCAATAGGCTGGCAACAAGTGATGGTATAAAGCTGAGAGTTGTCTCATTCTAAAGCTGTTGAATGGGGCTTTAATATGATATGCCACAAGATAGGGGTTACAATTTTAAAAATTTAAAAATTAAAATTCTCAAAAAGTGACAATTTTAAAATTTTCAAAAATAGTTTGTGATGTCTAAATACACATAGCAAAATTCTATTATGGGATCTCAATGGCATCAGGAGATAGCAGGGCTTCGGAAATGTACGTTTAGAAAATACGGTGTAGTAAAATGGTTTTCTTTTTTAATTACTAATTTTGTTATGCAGTGTGTAGGACATTATAAAATAAATAAAATGCAATGATTACCTTACAGCAAAGGTTACCAAACTGTGTGCCACGGCCAGGCGCGTAGCCAGGAAAATTTTTCGGGGGGGGGGATATGCACCTGGAAAATATTTCGGTGTGGGGATATGAACTTATATGTGCATAAAAAGCGGAATTTCATCACTAATCCAAACATTTCGGGGTGGGATATATCCCGATATCCCCCCCTGGCTACGCCCCTGGCCACGGCACCCTGGGGTGCTTCGAGCGTATACCAGTGGTGTCGCGGAGATAATCACGCCAGGGGCGTAGCCAAGGGGGGGGGGGTTAGGGGGGTCATAACCCCCCCATGAGGAATTTTTATCCATGCAAAATGTATATTTTTCACTCCCTTATCACACACATATATGCATATATGTAAGTTTCAGTAGTCGTAACCCCCCCCCTATGAAAAATTTCTGGCTACGCCCCTGAATCACGCTAAGTAAGTTTGTGGAGGAATGTAATGAAAAAATTTCCTCTCAACCGGTATCCACAGAAAAGTTGCCAGGACGATGACCAAGTGGGTGAAAAGAAAAATAATTATCAAGTTTTAGAGAGTTTTCAGTGTTCAGTCGCCTCTCCGTTACACAAGGAGTCCGGGGTGTGGGGGGGGGAGGGCAAAATTATATGCTTTCCCAAGTGAGTACTTTCGTGATAGTGTGTCCTATAAACACAAAAGAAATAATAAAAAATACATCCAAACATGTTTCATTCTAGCCTTCATATTCAGACTGGCGTATAGACTTGTTAAAAATATTGGGGGGGGGGGGGGCTCGAATGATTCGATTGGGAGGGCGTAGGGTTTAAAAAATACTTCCCAGTAGTTTCCAAGGGATTAGGAATTTTGTAATTACGTTTAAAAATAAGCATTTTTCATTATAGTCCTTACATTAAAAAATTCCTTTTTTTTTTTACATTTTAGAAAATCTGTATAGACGCGCGTTCAAGTATCCTAATTTCAAATTAAATAAGTTTAAATGGAGCGCATCAAAAATGTATATAATTTAATAGACATAAAAGAAGCCATGTGTTTTTCGTACTTTTTTTTTAGATTGCGGTCGATTACCCACTCGAGGGATCTCGTCCGAAAGGAGTGCTCTCCATGGGGTCTTTCTAAGTTGTCCTGACTTCTATGTAAGCAAAGTTTCGGAAAAAAACCACGGGATACACCGAGCGTCTAGGTCGGCGGATGCGACCTGGAGCTACCTGTGTAAAGCTAAAGTGTAATAAATCAGTACCTTTAATTATGGTGCCAGGTTATGTGCAGGCTATGTGCAGGCACATTATATGTGCAGGTTATTAAACCAGGTGCCCTTCATCTCCGCTAAACACTCAGCCATTGGTAGGGAAATCAATCTTTTTAACTAACTTCAAAAAAAGAAAGAGGCTCTACGTTGAAGTGAACAAATCTATGGATTTCTTCCAACAATTGAAGACAAAACAAACATAATTAAAGGTACTGATTTATTACACTTTAGCTTTACACATTAGATTGGATTTTCAATAACGGTAAGTGCTTATGAAAACCTTTCTCCATTCAAAAAATAATGTAAAAAGTAATAGCCACTGCTTGCTTCATTCAATGCACTTCCTCTATTTTTTTTTTTTTTTTTTTTTTTTTTTTTTTACAAATGTGTATTTTCTATTAGCCCTGTATCTCCTGATCCCAGGGATCACTCTAGAGCGTCAGGGGGGCGGCCCGCCCTGGTGCCCTTTTTCCGGTAAAATGCCGCCCTCCTTGCAATTTTTCTTGATAAAATTCTGCCCTCTTTTTTTTCCCCAATCAAAATGCCGCTCTCCTTTTCCCCTTTTCTTTGATTCTCGTTACCATTGCTGGCGCTCGGGTAGACCGGGGCCACGTGGTCCCGGCTAGACCCCAAAAAAGCCTCTCTCCAACAACAAGGAAGTTGATTTGTTTATTCTCTTATCAATGATGTGTGGGGAGGAGGGGGGGGGGGGCATCTGCTCAGTCGCCGCTCTTCTCCCTCCCGACCTGAGAGGGTTAAAACCGTTCCCTGTAGCTTCAGGTCATAAAATATCTCATTAGAGAAACAATTTGTCATCCAGAAGAGTAGTCATAACAATAAATTATTTCCTACTGTAAATGGCACTTTACCGTGTTTTATAAATGCTGTAAGTAATTAATAAACTCCACTTGGTTATTGTTTATTTTTTCAGATTTTCAAAACACATTCATCCAAACTTAAGGCTGGCTGCACAGAAAGTTCAAGACAAGGGCAATTCCGGAAGTGTGGGGTGACCCCCCCCCCTACACACACTCCACATCTCAAAATGATTAACTTAGTCCTAAATCTTATTCATAAAGACAGACATAAATTCAGACCAATTAATGTTTTGAAATCGCGCAAACTTTCTAACTCGCAATAAGTCGTCTTGCATTTTGAAATGAATCCGTAATTCTCTAATGTATAGTAAATATCTGTACTAACTATAAATAATCTGAAGTAGAAAGGCCATGCAATGATTACACTAAAAGCAATCATTAAGAACACCTTGCAAGAGTGCATAACATCCATTTCAAAACAACGGAAGCTGCCGTGATTTATGTGGCTAAGTCAGGGGTTCCCAATCTTTTTCCGCCGCGGCACCCTTGTCGGTCTAAAAACCATTATGCGGCACCCATCTCAGGCTGAAAACTTTCGCTGAAGGTTACCTTTAAAACAATCAGGTTAGAATGAAACAGTTTGGATGAATTTTTCATTACTTCTTTTACGTTGTTTATAGGGCTAACTATCAAGAAAGTACTCTCTTTGGGAAAGGGATATAAAAATTTTGACACCCCTCTCCTATTTTAGGGAGTTCCTCTAAAAGAGAGGCTACTGGATACTGAACTCTCTCGAACTTGACTGAAATATTTTTTATTTTCGCCTACTTGGTCACTAGCTTGGCTAACTTTTTTTGTGAGATACTGGTTCAAAAGAAATTATTTGATTATACTTCACCAAAGCATTTTTCTTGATTATCTCCACGGCACCCCTAGAATACGTTCGCGGCACCCTAGGGCACACAGTTTGGGAACCTCTGGGCTAAGTCTAAGCTTATTTTTTAGTAATTCACAGCTGCATACTTATCAAACATAACATCCTTACAGGAAATCATTTTGAACTCCCTTCTTTCCCCCCAACTGAAAGCGTAAAGTGCCAGATGGCCCTTTTACATTGCTGAAAAACAAACATTCCAGGGGCATCTTTCAGATCACGCAAATGAAAGAAAACAGAAAATATAATTATTTATAAAAGGGCATTTTATCTGGGTGTATTAAAAAAAAAAAAAAAAAAAGGCTGATTGGAATTTTGTGAAGGAACAGTTATACCTCCTGTTTTGTAAAGGGTCGTTTAAACGTCGATTTTGACTTCATTGTATTGTCTCCTGTATAAGGAAAACTGTATGGTACGGAAGGAGAAAAAGTTTGGCAAATAAGAATGGAAAAACGGACCGACATACCAAACCATAGGGGGGAGAAAAAGGGCTGCCAGACATTAAAGGGTTGCCGGGTGCCGCGCCCTGTTTAATCAGTCGAGAGTTCACACACTGGAATGTGAAATGGGATAAATATAGGTCAATCATTGCTCAAGGCTGGAAAAAAAAAAGGGGGGGGGTAGAAATAGTGTAATACTGCATTTCTTCATTCTTGGGAGTGAACAACAAAGCATGGAGTGATTTTATTAGGATTTAATGTCTTTTTAAAGAGCGGTCATAGGGGTACACTACAGAGAAATTCTATCAGCATAGGCAGGGCCGTAGCGAGCAAAAAATGATAGAAGACTGAAAATTTATAACTTAATTAAATTTTTTAAACTTAATTAATGTATGGGCACATCTTACAGACTGGGAATTTTCTGTTTGGAGACCATATAAAAATGTACATTTGTATTTATTTAGATTTAATCTTCCAAAAATTATAATTATTACTGTAAAATTCTGTAACCCCCCCTTTTTTTTAAACATAAATTTGTGATTTACTGTAAAATATTAAGGAATAAAACCCCAGGTCAGTGTTTTTGGGATATTCTGTGTACACTGACAAGTAATTTTTCTTTAATGGTACAAGTTGAAATTAATTTTTAAAAATATAATGTTAGCTAATTTCTCCTATCTATAATTATCTGCAACTTATTTTTGATTTCCCTTCAATTGTTGAAATTTAACAACTAGATTTAAAAATTGCATTTTTCACATCTTTAGTATTAGAGTATTTCCAGTCGAAACTGACAGACATTGTAATATCTAAAAATTACTAAAGTTTGAATTTGGGGTGTAAATAAAAGTGTTTAGTACCTGCAATTTAAAATCAAAACTACCATGGCCTACGTTTATTATAAAATCTATTTTTTAATCGCTTAAAAGTAAAAGATTTGAAGCTTTATATTTTTAATTTTAATCAATTTAAAAAAAAAATATTGTTCCAGGTTATGACTATCCCGGATGTTCGGTGAACAGGAATTATTCAGTTTTGGCCAACTTTTTTTAAGGGAACTAACTATACCCATTTTATTTTTTTAAAAAATATTCAATTCTATTTCGTGATTGCTTTCTTGCTCAAAAATGAAATAGAAAATTGGAAGAAGTTCATAAAATAAGGAAAGATTCACAGAAATAGAAAAAATTCACAAAATTAGGTAAAATTTCACAAAAATAGGACCCTGGGAAAGAAACCTGGACTGACCCCTGCTAGAGGTCAAGTCGCCCGGGACAAACCTTTGTTTTGGCACTCCCTTCTTTCCATTTCAATTTTGACGTAACAGCACTATGCCTGGGCAAGTGTCCCGTTTCCCCTCCACTAGTTGCAGACTAGCATATATACAGAGAGAAAAGTTGCAGTGACACTGAATACGATAAAATTTGAATCTAAAATGGAATGTTTTCTGTCATTTTCGGGTTTGAAAATTGGCGTAATTATTAAAAATTTGTCGGCAAAACCAGATTCCCGTTATTTTACGATTACAAAATTTATTTATTTTTTTTTATGCTTTTTTTTTTTTTTTTTTTTTTAAATAAAGCATAATGGCCGCCTTACACAATTTTTGTAAAAGTGTAGATTTTATTGAATGAAAAAATTTGGTTCAAAATTTGTTTAATCATTTACTTAAAAAATTGCTACTAAGAAAACACATTTTCGGACATAAAAGTATGTTTATAAAAGCTACCCTTATGTGTTTGTAGACAATAATTAAAAAAGTTGCCCTTTTTGTGTGATGTGATATGCCCTTTTTCTGTAATGTGCACCCTGCCCTTTTTCATTTCTAGAGTGATCCCTGTTTATATCCTCATAAGTAATTTTTTTTTCCTTAATTCCAGACGTAGGGTCTGAAAGGGTTAGGACAAATAGACACTCGATTTTATCTCTGAAACTATGGCTAGCCCAAACAAAATTAGTAACACTACAAAACTGTACTTATTACAACTATGGTAAGGAATAGGTTGAAAATAAGAAATAGGTTACAGTATATAATATACAACAAATATCGTAAAACTCACCAATCAATTACTACCAGAGGAGCAATGGGGCGCACCAGAAACATATAAAAGAAAAAGATCAGCTGTTGACAAGTGAACACGGAAGTCCGTGCAAGTGAAACTGATTTTATAATAAGCACTCCTCCTAAATCATCGTGTTCGCAAACTATTTCACTCCTGCCACTACTATTTCTTACCACAGTTCTAAAACTTTGCACATTGATTTTAAGAACGGTGATCAGCAGTCAGGTTTAAAAACTGAGAGTTTAAGAACACCTGAAACTGAAAAACATGGCCGGCCAGGCTACGCACGGGGCCCTGGGTTGCCAGATCAAAATTCTTGAAAATAGCCAAATGGCTTCTTAAAATTAGCCAAAAATAGCCACTTTGATTGCAGCGCCATCTTTTGGATTTTCGAAAAAACTTTTAAAAAGTCTAGAATATAGCATAGATGTGATTCACAAGCGTATTTTTGAGATTAAATTAATAACAATAATAATAGTTTAAAGATTAGTAAATCTCAAAAATAAAGAGTTATTACTTAGAAATTTTGCGGAATGATAAATCAAATTGAATGCATTGGTTAGGAAACACTTTCCAATGTTTGAGAGGGCGCAAGTGATTACTATTTGAGGAAAAAAATCTTACACACAGGCATAAATGCTTTGTTGCGGAAATGTCAGTAGATTCATCAATATATAAAGAAAACTTAGCCTCTCTTAACTCTTGAATCATCTCTTCGGATAACGATAGGCTTATGACATTCTTAATGAGGCATGCACACTTTGTTTGGAATTTCAGATCCTCTAGTGCACTACATTTTGAATACTTTTTCACTATTTCACCTAGGTGATCAACGGATTTAATACTGCAGTGGCACTCAATAGCTACACTAAATTTTATATCAAATTCTTTCAATGATTTATTTACAGCTGATTTTTTTTTTATAAATAGTGAACAGTGCAATTAATTTAGAGGATTTCAAGTCTTTCTCTTTATTCTTATGTTTGGCTAATTTTTCGTGAGTCACTAAATTATGCTTTTTAAGCTGGGATATTGAGCAAAGACACAACCTGCAAAAACACGCATTATCTTTCAGCATTAACCATGGATGCTCAATCTCCCATTCTTTATTATATTTTCTACTCATTGTAGGCTAGCGTTTAATAACTGTAACTTAATAATTACTCAAGCTTACCGTAACCACGGCAACATATTCAATGCTTAGTACAACCGCACACAAGGGCCGACCGAGTTGTATGGTGGGTAAAGCACCGTACTCCGGTTTCGGGTTCAACTCCCGGCGGTCAGGGTGCGATCCCCGACTGGGCGTGGCAGCCATTGTGTCCGTCCCTTCATAAGGGGCGACGTTGGTCCACCTACTTTATAGGTGTTCCCATAATAAAGTGGCCAACAATTCCGGCCTGTTGTGGCCAAAGTCTTCAAGGCAGAGGCCGGCCATTAGAAAAAAAAAAAAAGAAAAACAAAAACGCGCTACAAATAAATGTGCCCTAGTCAGCTCAGCTACTCCGTAAAACCCTCTTTCGCTAAGAATCAAAATCGAACAAAAAGCCCGTCGAAACTCGAACTAAAACCAAAACAAAGCCACTCCATTTGTTCGGAAAGAGGACAAAATGCCGGGTGATAGACACTGCTACGAATTGTGACGTCCCCTGCAGACTAGACAAGAAACAAGTAGCTATACATACACATATATATATATTGTTTGTTTTCATATTCGCCAACAATTGCAGAATTAAGCCATAATTAGCTAAAAGACGAGTGGCTAAAATTTTGTTTTTCTTTTTAGCCAGCAGCCTTAGAATTTAGCCATAATTAGCCAAAAAAACGAGTGGCTAAATAAAAATTTTTCTTTTTAGCCAGCAGCTTTTGAAATTAGCCAAAATGGCTAAAATTAGCCACATCTGGCATGGCAACCCTGACACCCACCGGCTTATAACGTACTATATTTCTAACAAACACACACAAATTCTTTTCATATATTAACATAACACATTTCATTCCCTTCCATCAATAACAGAAACAATTTCAAATTCCCAAACCTGACGAAACACGTATTCTTTATGGTTGCCAGTCACAACTACCACCGGCAGTTGGCGATGCATCGCTCACTCTCGCGTCAGATTGTTCGCCAATGATTTGTAAACTAAAACATTGATATGTAAACAAAGCACAGGATACGGAATATAGTCCAAGCTATAGTTTTGCTGCCTTAACTTGGCAGTCGACCTTGGGCGATTTCATTCCTTGAGAGGGGTCGCTCATTGAAAGGTTACTACATGCTACTGCTTAATTGGCTACAGCTTTTTTCGCCAAGTGGGGAGAATTTCTGGTGGCCATCCGGTCTCCCACCCCCCAGAGTGAAAGCGAATAAAAGGGCACACCCTGCTCTGCTCGCCCCGCACGCTCATTCTTCATTGTGCTAGAAATTTCCTGTATCCGCGATAAGGTGCCAATTACGGATACCTGATTTTACCCCGAAGGAGAACCTGTTATCGAATTTCCCCAGTGGACTCGACCAAATTCACGTGACCGACTGCCAAGTTAACGTGGCCGGACTATACCCTTATGTGTTTGTAGACAATAAAAAGAAAAGTTGCCCTTTTTGTATGATATGATATGCCCTTTTCCCAAATACTGCCCTTTTTCATTTCTAGAGTGATCCCATTGAGATCCCATAATAGAATTTTGCTATGTGTATTTAGACATCAAACTATTTTTGATAATTTTTTGAAAAATTTTAAATTGTAACCCCTATCTTGTGGCATATCATATTAAAGCCCCATTCAACGGCTTTAGAATGAGATCACTCTCAGCTTTATACCATCACTGGTTGCTAGCCTATAGGCATCTAAAGATGCCAAAATATGAATTTTTTTCATAAAAATTTAAATCTTTAAAAATTAATAACTTCAAAAATAATTGTGCTACATAACTAAAATTTTGTATTTTTTCGTAATTCTGTGATATATTGCTGCATACCAAAAATCATGAAAATCTGAGACAACGATTCTGAAAATCTCCCAAAATTGTGTTGATTTGACATGGAATGACACTTCCAGAGAATATAAGGTATATTTTTGTTATTTGGAAATGTGTTCTGTTGCTTAAAGATGTAGTGAATATTATGTTATTGTTTAAAAAGGAAGTGTGTGTTTATTTGAAGGAGGGTGTGAATATAAAGTTAAATAAAAAGAAGCGTTTTGGTGTTATGTTATTAGCTGGTGTGCGTTATGTATATTGCTGACGTTTTTTAGTGTTAAGTATGGACGGTGTATTTTGTTTTATTTTATTTTTTTTAGTGGAATATCTGTGCAATTTAAAAAAAAATTTCGACCAAAAAAAAAGCGCCAAGTAGCGGGTGTTGGCGACAAAAAAAAGTCGCCAAAAATAGCTGACACCCGCTTACGAAATTACTCCCAGGGAACCTTGCCCAGCTCGAGTAGTAACTGCAGTAGAGAAATGAATAAAGAAATACTTAATACACTGATTTACCAAAAAGGTGCGGCGCACCTTCGATATACCCCCACCTTGATTTTTGGCGATTTTTTTTTGGCGCCAAGGCCGTTTTCGGTGGCGCCAAAAATGCCGTTTTCGACGGCGCGAAAAAAAAATATGGCCGTGAAACCACTTCCGAAAGCGGAAAAACTATAAGAATTACAAGAATTCCACAAAAAATTTAGGGTTAAAATGTAAAAATGGCCGCGAAGCAACGTTTTCAGAACCGGGAAAAACTATGAGAATTAGAAAAATTCTACAAAAAATTTAGGGTTAAGAATGTAAACAACAATAAAATCAAGAAAATTTAAGAATTCATGAACGTAGAATTCGCGTTTTCAAACAAGAATTTAGGGCCATAAAAATACGTTTCCGAAAGCGCAAAACTATTAGCAATAGAAACAGTGGCGGATTTTGCTCTTGAGAGGCCCGAGGCGCAACTCAATTTTGAGGCCCTCCTCCTCCTCTAAAAAAAAAAAAAAAAAAAAAAAAAAAAAAAAAAAAAAAAATCATTAACTCCTTTACATTATTACTAATTATTTTAAAATGTTTTAATTCGTTTTATATCTAGTTTATGTCTACAAACCAGGGCTTGACTTTCACTATAACACTTTTGTGCCCAGGGCACTTTTCAGATTTTGTGTCCTAAAAAAAAAGTATGGGGTATATCGAAGCTTAGCCAAAAAATCTAAATGATTATTCAATAGAATATTTTAAAAAATTACCAATGTTTAAAAATAAATAGTCACACAATTATACTATCCAATTTATTATACCATTAGATTTTTTTTTTCAAAAAATAAATGAATAAATAAAATAAAATAATTTTTTAGCATACTGTCAAAAAATAAACAAAGTTTCAGGATGAAGAAATAATGTCAGAGCCGGATATAGGGGAGGGCAAACTCCCATAATAGGCATTTTTAATAAAAATTTCCTATTTTATCTTACATTCCAATATTTTAAATCATAAATTATCAAAAAAAGTAAATACTACCACCTTAAAAAGAAATTAATTATTCAGCTGAATATTATACAAAAAATTAACAGTTTAAAAACTTATACAAATATTAATAGTTTTATTTATAAATTCTAAGTAAAATTCAGATTTATATTTGTCTGGTTTTGTTAAGTTAAAAAAAGTGCATGGTTTTTTTAAGTTCTGCCATTGCTTTTTTGGAAATAAAGCTAATCAATAACAAATCATCACAATCAATGATTAAAGAAGCTATAATAATTTATTTAAATCAAGATAGTAAGGAAATTCCATGTCAAATCATTTTTTTATTTTTTGACTCAGTAGTTTTTTGATGAATTTTTAAAAATAAGAAAAACTTCCAAAATACTACTATTTCCTTGTTTTTTAATAGTATTATATTCATTTTCATTTAGCAATAAAAATTAGAAGCAATCGAAAATTCAGGCAAAAATTTATACAGCGAAATGAATGCATATACTATGAATTCATGCTTGCTGTTTAAAAAAAAAAAAAAAAAAAAAAAATGTCGTTAGTACATTTTTATAAATTAGTAATAATAAAAATAATTTATGTAATAATAAAATTATTATTTCCACAATGGTATTGCATTAATTTTAAATGCATATTTTAGACAAAAACTACAAACTTTTCTACTTGTCATTGACAAACGAGAGTGCCACCAATTGGCTACAGTAAGCACTGTACAGCTAAAATAACTTAACTACAACAACAAAACTAATAATACAGCATGCCCTCCTTATACTGTGCTTGTCAGGAGATGAGGAAAATGCACAATAAAATAACGGCATAAATATAAACGGTGGAGGGGGCAGGGAACGTGACACGTGAAATGGTGAAATTTTTCTTTTATGATCACATGCATTTAAACTATAAACTAAAATTAATAGTATAATACTGCAATAAATGATAATTACACTTAAGCAATAAATATAAAAGTTTAATTTACCTTTTTAAATTCGTGTACTAATGCATATTCCATTTCCTGAAGAAGCTACCCAAAGTCATGCCGATTTGATTTTTCCCTCATAACTTATTTTTCAGCAAAGATCATTGAGAGAAAAATAATTAATTCTATCACTTTTATGTAACTGGAGTTGTATTTTTCAAATGTACTGTATGCTTCTCATGTTAAGTAACTAAGCTAAGGACTACAGAAAACAAAATTAGGAGAAACAGAAAAAGTTTGATATATCAAGGCATGGTATGAGGGGGTACTGTAATAATTGTTAAAGAACAGTGCAATTTGCATTATGACAAAAAAAAAAACTTTTTTTAAGGAAATAAAAAGTTAATTCAAATATTTTTGACGTTGCTGATATTGAATTGGTCTGTGTTTTTAAGGCAAAGCTACACATGGGCTATCTGAATAGGACGGGGAGTGCCTTGAGTGGAGGACTTTCTAAGGGATTCTGACACATATTCATGTTACATCTGGAGAAAAACGACCAAAATTCCCGACCATTAGATCAAGGACCGTGTGATGGGGCCTGAACACAGGACCTTCAGACTTCAGCTGTCTATCATTTTGAGTGCCTTATCCACTCGGCCATTGCGGGGCTGCTGATTTCGAAACATATTCCGATATTTTTAAAAACTCTCGGGCAGGGGCGTAGCCAGAAAATTTTCATGGGGGGGGTTACGACTACTGCAACTCGCATATATGCATACATGTGTGTGATAAGGGAGTGAAGAATATACATTTTGTATGGCAAACAATTTCTCATGGGGGGGGGGGGTTATGACCCCCCTAACCCCCCCCCCCCTTGGCTACGCCCCTGGTCTCGGGTGATACAAAATTTTGCTTCAATCAAAAATGATGGTGAGTTTTAAGGAAAAACTGTTATTATTTCTTTGGAAAAAATATAGTTATCTGTATCAAAGAAGAATAGCAACTGTGAATAACCAATTTTTTTAATGTAAATTAAAATATATGAGATTTAGTAAGGCTAAAATAACGTTTTGGAGTCCCAATTATTTCTTTAATTTAAAAAAAAAAATATTAAACCTCTAAACAACAACCGTCTCCAAAGGACAGTCACTTTTGGATAGTCCAAAGATGGCTGTTATTTAGAGATTTCACTGTACCTCTTTTCAACACTAAGTGAAATTCAATTTGCACTACACAAGACTATGCTCTTAAAACAGCCTTTAAATTTTAATTCCCCCCCCCCCAAGAAGTTGTAATTTTTTATTTTTTAAATAAATGTACATATGTAGTTTTTCACTTCTCACAAATAAGTACATACCTTAAACTATTGACTAAGTTCACATCCTTTAAATTTACATTTTACTTTTTTTTTTTTTAAATCTTTTGGTTCTGCCACATACATATACACAGTAGAAGACCCAAAATCCGCCGACCTGAAATCTGCAAGGCTCTAAAATCCGCACTGTCTGTTCAATGTAAACAATGAAATCTGCCCTGCCAGCTGCAAGTTCAGAAAACTACACTATAACCACAAAAGTAAAACTAAATAAGCTATTCCCACTTGAAAAAAAAAAATATTTTAAGAGTTTGTGAGCTCTGATGGTAACATTGATAGCCTTGAAATGACTGACAGTGACATAATAAACACTCCATTATGGTCACATGACAGACTCTGACACAGTAACAAGTGAGGATGATCAAAAAGTTGATAAAATAAAATTTTAAGCATGGTTAGGCTCTGAAAAAGAAGTATCTCAGATTTGTAGAGCAGCAAAGCTGTGTTACAGAACAGGAAATAATGAAAAAAAAAAAAAACTATAATTAGAACATCCCTAAGTCCTTACTACTATTGAATATACATGTTAAGGAAGTTGTACTTATAATCTCATAATTTTGCTGTGATAATTTTATTTTTGGAAAACAATTTAATTCAAATTTTTTGCATTATGGTTTCTTACAGCAAATGTTCGACACCATTTTGAATGCAAACATTAACACTTTGAAAATTTTAAGTTTTTACTCCCCCTCAAAATCATTGCCCTGGGAAACAGACTTAAAGGAAGAGCTGCAGTTTTGTGTTCTTGCAAAAATCCAAAATTCAGTGCTACATGCAACCAAGAATAGCAAAATATTTAACCATATTTACAGAAATCTCGCCATTGTGATGAGAAATCCCCCCCCCCCAAAAAAAGAGGGATATTTTAATAATGTGAAATTTAGCGATTGTTAAAAATAAATTTCTAAACTTTCGTATAAAAATTTTTTGAAAATCTTTGGGGGGGGGGGGGGGGGCTGAATGCCTGCTAGGTAGGGCTCAGTCCCCATGACTGCACCCTGGTTACGACCCTGCGATCCACTGGGAACAAAATTATTTTAATTAAATAAAGAAATATTTTACTTACAAAATTATACTATCAATAACTAGATATTTACCAGTTGCCTATATGCTTTATATAAAGTGATTAAACTTATTTAATCATTAATCTGAATGTTTTTTTTTTAAATCTGACTATTAAAAAATCCAATTTAATTATTTTTTCATAAAAAAATCATTTTAACACGCTGTTTAGTAATAATCTATAATTCCACAATTTCTTAGATGAAAAAAAAAATTGTCTTTTGTTTATAAGTTGGAAGTACAACTTGAAGAAATTATGACATATTTAAGCCTGAAAATAATTTATTCACCTTACATCAAATTGCAAGGGATTTAGTAATAGAAATCACTTTCTAACAACCTTGTGTACATATCGTAAACATTAATTAGCATTCAAATAATTATTTTCGGTCTTTAGATGTTTCTTTAAGAACGGATTTTGTTTACATAGAAATAAACGAATGCATAATTATATTAAGAACAAAAAGTATTAGTAAAATATAGCAGAAGTTTTCTAATTACAGGAATTCTCACACATAAAACGGAGTAATTATTAACAATGAATCTTTATTTAAACATGTTCGATTTAAATTTTTAATAATTTTAAAGACATTTTATACGTATACAATCACTTTAAGTAAAATACAAAACAATAAACATATTCTTAAACAATAATAATAAACATAAGCATATACACAAACTAACAGCTGGATTCTCCGCTCGTCGTTAATTTTTCGCAGTCGTTAACTTTGCCCCGCCTTGAGGTGGAGTTTTAAGGAGGAGCGTCAAGGGGTTCATGTGATTGGCTAAAAGACCTCCCGTTTCCCTCCGGAGTTGTTATCGCAGTCGGTAACCAAACAACTGGTTCTGCCCAGTTGGTAGCTAACAACCGACGATTTCGTGAACCACCGGCGGAGAATTCCACCCTGTGATTAGCAAAGCAATAATGTCAACACTCAAATATTAACAAATTCATACAATTAAAGCAACTATTAACAGCATATAAATAAGTACAAGTTACATTTCACTATATACATTCCAACAGATATAATAAAAAAAAAAAAATCGTAATTTTTTTCTTACCAAAACAAAACTAACGATCCACTTTTCATTCACTCAACTGGCCTACAAGCTCTAAAATTTCCTTTTCTACACTCTGCTCGTCAGCTGAGTGACAGCTTCGCGCATCGTTCTGCGCATGCTATTTCTTTACCTAAATGTATAATTTAGCAATCTCAGTAATCCGTATAAACTACGTGTAATCTGAGGAGGTTCATTGGGTTTTCGGATTACGAACGCAGCCCCACTGTGAAGAATGTAAACAAACTGCAGAATTGCAAGCAACAGGCGTTTCAGTTTAGACAGCAATCCACGACTGTGCACGAAAGAATGTAAATTATTTATTTAGAAATATGGAAGAAATTTTAAAGCTGTCCTCAAATAATTAAACTCTAATTGCAAAATTAGATATTGTTTCTAGTTTAGGATTGTGATATTTTTTCATGATTTTTAACTATATGGATAATTTGTCTCCAATGTAGTTTGAAGCTATGACTAGATAGGTTTATCCTTAGATTGACATGAATTTTAGTGCATGCTTTCTATGGATAGCACTTTCTGGTGTGGATTCTGTTATTAAATGTGCATATAAAATGCATAAGAATAAATCAATAGACAACATGAAAGAATTGGTTTGTTAATTATTTTTTAAAAACATATTTTGATTAAAAAGTCAATTTATACATTGTTTACAGAACTAGTTTTGTACGAGTGGTCGGTTTATTAAAATAATAATAATAAATAAATAAAACAGGAAGTTTGTGATGTGTTAATGTATGATTACTTATTGTTGCTTATGCTAAAAAACTATAGAATCTACTTTTTTAAAATCACTAAACTTGGCTACCAGCCTTTTTATTCTTTTGCAGTATTCTAAATTAGGTATGGAGTGGAACTTAAATATCTTCTTATCTCAATTCTTTCTGTTGTTTCTTTGACTTCGTGAAATCAAGGTTATACTGTTGTTGTTCTCGTGTCCATGGACAGATGATTAAATGGTTAAACTGTACTTCGTTAAAATAAATCCTTATTCTTTTACCTAAAACTATTTCCACTCTGTTCTGCGTGGAGCTGATATTAGGATTAGAAATTATTATGAAGATTTTTAGATACTTACGTATTATTGCAGTGGTCATTTCCAACAAAGTATTTTTTCATCAAATGTGCTGGAAACTGTTGCCAATCGTATTTGAAACCATTAATAATTTCATGTGATTGGCATTTATCTTGGCGAGAAATCGAAATTGCCTGTCTTGTTTGAGTGCCGGGATAATACGCCAGTAGCAATTTTTCTATGAATACTGTTCTTACCTGCTGTTTAGATTCAAGAACCTAAATCATTTTATGCAGTCAAATATGATGTTTTTTTTTTTTCTTTCAATTTTTTTTGTAAATAACTTCTAAAGTAATTTAAATTGGCTGACTGACATCTGATTTTTTTTAATATCTATCGCTTGCATGTAGTCTGGTTCCTGTGTAAATTATGTGAAAAACATATTTTCAAGTAACACTGTAATTTACGATGTTGAAAAAAAATCTCTTACATTCAATCATCATGGAAGAATATAACTGTAAAACTCTATATACTACTCCTTTTATTATAATTGTTTTTTTTTAATCAAATCATTGAACTAATAAATCTGATATGGACACCACATGACTTCCTTGTACCTCTATTAAACCTGAAATATTTTCGGGGCACTTCATCTAAACTTATTTCATTTGAAAGAGACAAAATACTGCAATTTTAAAGTTTACCGCCAAGCTGAGTTCAATTTTAAAGATTTGTTTCACTTAATTGGGCAATATTTTGACAAAAGCCAATAAGCTTGCGATAGCGAGATTTCAGTCACAGCTGTAACAGTTATTCATCACAGATTTTTAATGAAATGAAGGTATCTATAGACCCTTAATATATTTTAAGTCTTTTGGGTGACCCTGTAAATAAATTACTCAGTCCACAGTCAATCAAAAGCACAGTTAGATGTTACAATAGTTCTAAATACAAAATTTCAACATTCTACGGCTAAAAGTTTTAGAGTCATGCAAAATGCATAGTTTTTTTTGGTGTTAAATTAGCGATATTTTGGCAAAACTCAACACGGTGGATGACAAATAACGAGATTCTGTGCATGGACCAAACAATGAACGACTACAGACATAATATATTGAAGACAGTGGCGTAGCCAGGGGAGGGGGGGGGTAATAAGGGATCACAACACACACACCCTGAAATTTTTGCAATACAAAATGTATATTCTTCACTCCCTCACCACACACATGTATACATATATGTGAGTTACAATAGTAACCCCTCCCATGAAAAATTTCTGGCTACGTCACTATTTGAAGATGTCTATAGAGATTAATGTATTGGAATTCTGGTAGTTGCATATTATCCTGATAGACATTCGTGCCAAAATTATTTTTTCGGAAAATGTGCTGGCAAACTGTAGCTAATTGCAGGGGCGTAGCCAGAAATTTTTGATTGGGGGGGGGGGGGGGAGTTACGACTACTAAAACTCATATATATGTATACGCGTGTGTGATAATGTAGTGAAGAATATACATTTTGTATGGCAAAAAATTCCCCATGGGAAGGTTATGACCCCCATAACCCCCCCCCTTGGCTACGCCCCTGGCCAATTGTATTCGGAACCATCATGATTTCCTGCAACCTGGATTTATCAAAGCGAAAAATCGCTCATCTTGGCAGACTGCAAGGATACATGCAAGTACCAAAATTCTTTTGGGTGGTCCTGTAAATAAACTGTCCAGTAGATTGGAATAAAAAATCTAGGTGTACAACTAGATGTTACAATGATCTTATATATAAAATCTCAGCAATCTACGACTAATAGTTTTTGAGATATGCAAATTAAATATATACATATATATACCAAAAGTTGCCAAGTTTGGTGACTTTTAACGCAGTTTTTGAGGGAGGTGGCTGAACGTCACCGGACCATTATCCAACCATATGGTAAGATGTTATTCTGCTTGAAATGAATGAATGTTTCTAAAATTGCCATTGGCTGTAATTTGTTGGAATTTTTCTGAGTGCTCCTGTAGAACTGTAAATGATAAAGATACCATTTTTGATGGCAAGATTCATTTTGTAATCCTTAACAACATATATCATTTTTGATTTATTTGAAATAACTTAATATCTCTAAATTACACTTTAATGAATTTCTGCCCATAAAATATAATGTATGGATGTAGATGTTACAACAATCCTAAATATAAAATTTCAACATTGTACGACTCGTACTTTTTAAGATATGTGAGTTACCTACATACACACGTACGTACAGGCAGTGGCGGATCCAGAAATTCTCTTTTGGGAGGGGCTAAATTTTGATAAAAGCTTATTTCACCCAAAGAAAATATACAATAAAGCAAAATTTTAGTCTAAACAAATGTAAAAAGGATTTTTACATTTGTTTGGGAGGGGCTAAGTGATTAAAAAAGATCACTTTACATATTCAAAGTGCATAATGAAGCAGAATGTTACTCTCTAGCAATCTCTTTTGGGGGGGGGGGGGTGAAGCCCCCAAGTCCCTCCCCTGAATCCGCTACTGCGAACTGGCGCCAGGAAACACTGATCCAAATTGTCTAGCTGTCAGTCAGAATGCTTGTACATGAATTTATATGAACATACATACATGTGTACAATGAGATGTCAAGCAAAAACTCAGTAAATTTAGAGGTAGTCAAAATCTGGATACCGAATTCTTTTTGCGATCACATTATTTCTTTGTACGTCATACAAGGAAGTAAAAATATTAGTGTTTATAAATTGTATAGACACACACACACGTACAGTGCCCCTAGAAAGTGATAACATGCTTTAATTCTTTATCTATTAAAGATAATTAGGCAGTGTGAATTGAATAAATGTTTAAAATAAGGTTAAAAAAAAAGACTATGTTAAGAGAAAATGCCTCTTGTTAATTTTCACAGAGTTACACTTTTTAAAATTTCTTAGAACTACCTTAAAAAAAAATTCCTAGAAAATAAAATGTACCCCATGCACAAATGAGGTGATGTACAAAATTTCAGCCTTTCATCATATAACGTCTTAAGAGATATCTATAAACAAAGGTGACTGGGGTCTATACTTGAATTTGAATGTAAAATATTCTTTCATAATATCTGTATGACCCTTAAAATGTGATTGTGATTTTTTTCCTTTCAAGAGCTACTGAAAATTAGTTTAAGTCAGTACTTATTATCTTCATACCTTTGACACTTTTCAGGATATAATTATCAAATTTTGTCCATCACCTCATCAGAATATGGAGCACATTTTACCGATTGGAGATATTTTTTGTATGCGGGTTATATACAAAAAGTGTATCTTTTTGGAAATTAATGAAAGAAATTTTTCAATGAGAAAACATTTAATTGCTCCAGGGCTAGCAGCAATTTCTGGCAAAAAAAGGTGCCGGAGCCTTAATATTCTTATGTTAATACTCAGTAGCGAACTGCAAACCCCTGTAATATGGGGTTGGTAGCACATTTAATTAAAATAACAATAATTTAAAGATTTTCCCATATAATAATTATTTCACAGAACAGTGATATAAAATTAAATAGTCAGAAATTAGCAGGAAGAAATATAAACATTATACAGAAAACACCCAAATTCTGGTGGTCTCAGGACTCTCAAATCTGGTCGAGGTGAAGCGAATATGATTTGTCGTGTCTGCTAAAATCAGTTTGTGCTTGAAAAGGGGAAAATTTATGAATTAATGTATACTAGTGTTGGGCTTCGGAGCAAAGTATTCATGAGCTTTGCCTAATATGTAAAAATTCACCCAGAAAAAAGAAATACAGGGTCAGAGTTCCAGCTTTTGATTTCTGTTCTGATTCTAACTTGAAACAAAATTCAAAAATGTAATTGTAGAATTGTTTAGTACAGTTTTATGAGCTAACATTGCGAAACATGTTTTCCATCTTATAATAAAAAGGCAGAAGCTTTATGGAATTATAAATTTACATTTTGCACTCATGTTTACTGTCAATTTAAATAATTATGCAACTAAGTAAAGAACACATTAATTGGTCTACGTCTTTAATTTAGTTGATTTATTGGATTATTTTTTTAATTCATATTCATACGTATTAGATTAATTACATGTACAAATATGTTATGCGATGCATATGTTACACTTCTTTATTAATGGGATAACTGGTCTTATTTTACAGGCATTTACATATTTAAAAGAACACTATGATAAATAATAACAAGCAGTACATTTATTTTTTATAAAAGAAAAAAAAAACAATCTGAATATATCGTAATAGAAATTTAAATAAACACTTTTTTAATATAAATATTAATGGAATTTGATGTTTTCTAGGGCATACAGAATATCCGATGAATTATAATTCAAAAACAAAACTTTATTATTGCATAAATCTCACAACGTAAGAAAATTTCGCATGCACAACAATGATATTTGTAAACAAACAGTAATCCGAATGACCTGCCGAATCTTAAAATAAACATTGTGTTTATTCCCGTACATAATGTTGTCTTTCCGAACGCAGTACCAGCGGAAAAAGTCGCTTGAAATATCATTAAAATATTATATGTTAAGCTTTTTAAAATATTAAACGCCACCTGGGACACAAAAGTCGAAGGTCTGATTAACAAATTCCATCCATTACAATCATCCAAAAAATTAAATTTAATACTTTTTTTGAATGTTGAAAATCGGGTTTTTCCCATTGAAATACATTACGAGAACCCCAAGCTGTCACGCAAGACGGCGACCGATCGCAGAGAGGAGGGGTTCGTCGAAATGCTCTATTTACCTTTGCCGATTCCAACCGTTTCCCCACCCCGTGCCGATCCCAGAAGGTTTTTTTTTTCTTTCCAAGTAAATAGAAAATTTTATGCCAAAAGTAGCGATAATGAAAAGCTGTGGCACTCTTTTGACATGTCCATATGACACTTTCGTCCAATAGAAATGCCCGAATTTCTCGTAGAAGATCTACGTTCTGGGATCGGCATATATGCATCCATAAGTCCCTGGGTTCAAACCCAGCTCTCGCCCCACGCTCTTTCCCTTCATTGGCGACCCGGACAACGAACACGCATTCTCCTTCTCGCCTACAGCGACAGATGGCACCAGCACCGCCCTCTTTCATCTCTCGCTTGGCTCTTCCAAAGTCCGCAACGAGCGGCAGCAACCTCACAAAGTCCGCAACGAGCGGCAGCAACCTCACACAGTCCACAACAAGTGGCAGTATTCCATAACGCTTGGAATATCGTTCGTCAGCCTCCGACTGACTCTCTAGCAGTCGTATTCACGAAACGGCTGGTAACCGCCTGATTATGAAACTAACGTTTGACCGTTACTTGCTGGTAACACACCGGTAACCTCAGAACGGTATTCACCAACTATTTAAAACCACTGGTTTCCTGACCAACGTTTGACCACCGATTAACTTGTACTTGTGCATTCTGCTTTGTAAGCTCGTCTGTGATTGGCTTAGGGCACTGGCTATCCAACCAGCTGATTGCCGACCCTTGACCCCTCTTCGCGAGCGCTCCAAAATAGTTGAAAATAAGCAGGAGTGTAATGTGTTTTCATGTATTTTTATAATCACAAATGCTTCAATTATTTATTTCGGAGATTTCTGCTGAATTTTTTGTAATTAATAACTGATATTTTATTTATATACTCCTACGAATTTAAAAGATATATTGATTTTTAAAGGTATTCAAAGGTTTTCTATTTTTATTTTTTAATGTATCTGACAGTCAAAAACAGTACGATTGTTTAAAAATTTGTGAATACATACTTGAGAGCTTACTCTGGGGGTATTTTATTTGTTTTACTGTAGGAGATGGTATTTTTTTTTTTTTTTTTTTTTTTTTTTTTGAGTATCAATAATTAAAATTTCAAATGCATAAAAAAGCAAATATTTTTACAATGTTTTAATACAATTGTAATGATTCTAATGTTGAAACCTACTGGTGACCATACTTTAATCACAAAAATATGGATCATAGAGCAGCTCTGAAATTTTTTGTAATTTTATACAATAAAGGGTAAATATATACGTGAATATTAAAATGTGATTGTGTTGAGATGGTTCTTGCTGGGTCTTAAATAATGATTTATGAGGTAGCCATTACTCAATTTTTAACTGAAGTTATGAACTAGGCTGTCTCTTGATTTTTCATATCAAGGACTAGAAATTTTTGGACCCTCCCCCCCCCCCCCCAAAAAAAAAAAAGGAATTGCAGATCTCCACTTGAAATTGCAAGTTTTTTTCCCACAATAAAGACACACTTTAATCACTCTGTAGTCAGACATTAAAATAACATTTTTTTTTTCACGTGATTAATTTATGAGTAATAACTTAGCACGAAGTGTACAACTTATTTAAATAAAGCAGGAACGGGGAAAGAGAGTATTCATTTTAAATATTAATAGTGAATAATGCCTCTGATGTATTTTTATTAATGGAATAATGCAAAAATCAAGAATTATATTAGTTATTTTATCGGATGTATTCAAATAAATATTTAATACTGTAAGCTTAAAACAGCCTCTGTTAAAATTTACATTTTCTTCCCCCTTGAAACAGATAAAACAAATGTCAATGAATTTTTGTCTCAAAGCTACATGTTCTTCTTTTGCAAAATCGTAGGCAAATAAAAATTGGGAGGGGATGGGGGTATGTAGTGCTGAAATTTTTTTTACCTGTAGTTGAACTGCAGAATCGATGCAAATAAAAAAACTACTAATTTCATTGACTAAAATTTCGGGGGAAGGGTGGGAAATCAATTAAAGGAATTTTAGAAAGGGGACTAATTAAAGAAACCTGTTCCAGCCCAGCTAACCCCTGCTAATTCAGATGGCTTTGTCTATTAAATTTTGCAATGCTCTTGCTGGGATAAAAATAAAAAATTAATAAAATTATTTCTTTTTTTCTGACAGGATTGGGATCATGATTGATTTTGATGGTATTGTAGTATAATGTCGAATTTATACACCTAATTAAAATGGTTAAGTACTTCATCCCAGAGGGCCTTACTTTTTTAGAAATAAAAAAAAGAGATGTAAAAAAAAGGGGGGGGGGTGAGAGAGCAAGAAGGGAAACACTGCCGCAGCGAGGCCAGAACCCTGGAACTACTGCTTGCCAATCGCTCGCTTTACCGCTGCGCCATAATTTCATTGACAGGTTTGCTGTAAATTTAAAACATTTCCTTTTTCGCCTGTTTACCGTTTACTTACTTTGATGGTAATGTATTGGAAAATCCTTGACACACGGTTTACATGTCCACCTGAGAGAGCTTGCGAGGCTGCTGCGCTAGCAAACTCTCCAACTACTACTTCCACTTCTTGTTTTCTTTTCGCTTTTCGACCAGCAACGGGGCGTTGCTGTTTTCAAGCGGCTGTTAAAGTTTATCGGTGGTACAGAGCTTGTGTCACCGCTTCTCTGGAGCTAATTTAGCATCGCGGTGTGTCGGGGGGCCGTCCAGGGGTGGCTCCAATGGGGGGTCCGGGGGGGCACGTGCCCCCCCGTCGGGGAACTTGTGACCCCCCATCGGGGCTATTTGATTTATTCGTCGGGGAATTTTCATAAGAAGAAATCTATATTTTAGCTGAGTTTTAATTTTGATTTTGCGATTTAAAAAAAGTTAATTTTGTAATTTTTAAATACACATGAAAGGCGAATGAGTATTGGAGATTGAAGCGGATATGTTTACATTTCTGGGAAGGGGGGGGGGTATATTCCTCAGAACTTCTGAATAATGGCTAAAAGTACTTTCCGTTTTCATTCATCTCTTATCTCTGCGATCCTTTTCATGTCGAGAAACAGCCACTTCCTGCATCTTCCAATACTGTGATGTGTTGACGACGGCGGGGGAGACTTCAAATTCGAATAGTGTATACTTGAAATCTGTGATCCCACTCTCAGGAGGCATTTAACTGGATTTGCAGCAAGACATCAATCTTAAGGTAACAAAAGTGCCAGTCTATTCTTCAAACGACAAATTTATGAGACCACATGTGCGCCCACTTTCTATTCCAGGCTCTTTTAATTGCTTAAACGATTGTGCATTTTGTCGCCGACACCGTAGGAAAGTACAATATGGGTGTGTGTGGTCGGGATGGGGGAGACAGTGACCGTTAATTAGACCAGTCGGGTAGATAAAAAATTTCGAGGGAAGGGAAGTATGGCTTCAAATGGGGGATGTTCTTTTTTCCAGAAATACGGTTTTTGTACTTTTATTGGTCCTCAGTGACAGAATGATGAGAAAGAAATGGTTCGTCGAAATATCCCATGTATTTTTATTTTTTCTTCGCAAACCCATAGTACATCACTTTTCCAACACTTGTTATTGTGCATTGTGCCAGTGACTTAGACAGAGTTTAGAATAGTGGGCATTTTCTTTTTCTTGTTACGGCAGCATAGCATATCATTGTGAAGTGTATAAAAGTTAATTTCACTTTTGGCATTATATTTCCTAAAAAAAACATCGGTGGTGCCAGTAGCGGATCCAGGGGAGGGGCTAGGGGGCTTCAGCCCCCCCCCAAAAGAGATTGCTCAAGGGTAACATTCTGCTTTATTATACACTTTAAATAGCTAAAATGATAATATTTTATTACTTAGCCCCTCCCAAAAGCCTAATACATTGGTTTAGACTAAAATTTTCATTTATAGTACATTTTAATTGAGTGAAATACGCTTTTTAAAAAATTTAGCCCCTCCCAAAAAAAATTTCTGGATCCGCCACTGGGTGGTGCCAAAAGCACAAGATATAAAGTACAGTGTGCTTTATGTCGTGATATTTTTGATAATGATTATGTAAAAAAAAAAAAAAAAAAAAAAAACATAGGATAACTAAGCATTCAGATCTTCATAAACAAAATCGACTGGGGCCTGTTCAATTACCAAATGGAATTAAGAGAAAGAATCCTTGGGATATTTCTTCTTGCTCTTCGAATGTATGTTTATCTACGGAATTAAGAGAAAGAAAACCCTTCAAGTTCATCAGATCCACAAACTTCAAGTGAGTTATATGTAAATTACATTCATATATTATATTTTAAATTTGTTTAAAAGCTTTAATATTATTATTTAAAATATGGTCAGTTTATATCTCTAAAGCATTCAATTATATCTTCTAAGCACTTGCTTTTTGTCATGTATTTGTACAAATATACTATGCCCAAGGGCGGATCCAGAAATATTTTTCAGGAAGGGTGCAAAGCTAGAATACCAATTCAGAATTGCATGAACATGCAATTTTATTTGAAGCGTATTTTTACTAGTGTAAATATTTTCCTCTCGAGGAATTCGCACACCCTGTGCCCTCGCCCTAAAACCACACTTGCCTCTCACACCGCCCCCCCTTATAAAAAAGAATTGAAACTAGTTTGAGCACAAATTTTGAATGAACACATTCTGCGTTAATTAAAAATAAAAATAATTTTAAAATAAGGCACATATTTCAAAAACTGAGTCACTTGTTCTGTCTCAGAAATTTTAAAATACTACTTTAAAGTTTATTTATTAACAGGATTTTAATGATACATATATATCATTAAATGTCCTTAGACATGGATGCTCGTAATGGTTTGGAGTGCACTTTTAATCATAGCTGCGGTCAGAGTGCACTTTTAATCATAGCTGCAGAGTCATAACTTTTTGACTTGAAGCTGTAGTAGAAGTCGGACTTTTTGACCTCACATTCTGATTCTATGAAATGTTTTACAACATTATTGTATTTTAAATTATATTAACTGTCTGAGTACTCTATGAATTAATCTGAATTTTCTCCTAATTGGTCTTTTAAACACTATGAGTACTTTTAAATGCGCTCTTGCTTTTAAACCATTGATAAGTAACATGTTGTTCTCCCCATTATATGTCATTCCCGCTAAATTACAGGACAGGATATACATTTTAAAAATATATTCTTTCGTTGCAATTTCGAATTGTTTGGTATATTTATCAAATACGATTTAGTAATTGGAGTGAGGACGAAAGGTATGTCTTTATAAACTTTCAAATTGCATTAATGCAAATTTAAATTAAACACAGATTTAATGTAATTGTATGTAAATTAACAGTATTTTAATTCACGAGTCAAAAGTTTTTGTGTCATAAATGTAAAATAAAATTTCCCATTGTATTACTTTTATTCATAGAGCTACAAAATTTATAAGTCTTAATTGATATTTTTAAAAGGGATTTACGACTCGGGCGATAAGAAATTTCAGATTTTGTTTACTACGGGAACTTTTTAAAATGTATATTTAATTGTGTA
The DNA here is from genome assembly GCA_038373885.1 of Cheiracanthium punctorium. Taxonomy (NCBI): domain Eukaryota; kingdom Metazoa; phylum Arthropoda; class Arachnida; order Araneae; family Cheiracanthiidae; genus Cheiracanthium; species Cheiracanthium punctorium. Next base: position 99,484 of record JAWZYV010014098.1, read on the forward strand.
AAAATTCACATGACAAAATATTTATAAAATTATCTTACAGTTATTCATCTCTGGCATTCAAAATATGTATAAACCTATGAATATTTAAACGCTTTAACTAAAAATTTTCATTTTAATTAGAAATATTTTAAACTGGTCGTATTTTATTTATTTATAAGTTAGTGTGTTATGCATTCTATGTCTTTAAAATTATTTTATCACAGTAATCCTTACTTGAACTCTTACAACTGTTGAGAAAGTAAGAAGATATTTTTATAACTAAGTGGTTAATTAGATAATTTAACTTTTAACTTCTTCCGAATAAAAAAAATAGTACTTTTCTGTTTCTTAGATGGCATATTCGAATAAATTCTAAATATAATTTTTATTTATAAATAGATTCAATCGAACACAATATGCACGATTTAATCTTTAATTTTATAATAATTTAGCAGTAAGATTTGTTTTTACTTTTATTTTTTTTGTAATTTAAGAATTAGTCAAATACATAGTTTGTTTATTTGGTAACATACTGTATACATATACAACGAGTGAGAATTTGCACTATATAGAGAAATCTAACTGGATTAACCGGCCCTCTTTAGCTAAGAGTTCATAGCTATGCACACCAAGAAGATTAACAGCTGCAAGGGAATTATTACATTTTGCTTGTGGTAAAAAAAGAAAAGTTAATTTTAAAAAATTAAATAATAATAATAATAACCAGCTCCTCTGATAGACCAAAGCCCTCTCCAGTCCAGTATGAAGATGGCTGTGGATAGATCTAAAAACGGAATATAGGTTAAAGGAAACTGATTAATCTTGACTGACAATTTAATTTTTATATCGTTGTGGAAAAAATAACTATTGTGAATTTTAATTCAGTTATTTTACTGCAAAGTAAATAAAAATTATAGTATACAGCGTCTATATCGTCTTCCAAAATTTTCCCTTTTATCCTGTAAAATAAGTAAATAAAATAAATACAATAAAAGTTTTATATTTCCATGTAGATTTGTATGTTATATACAGTGGCGTATCGTAAGCCACCGCAACTTCCCTTATTTTGAATCTTTATACAAATCGCTGTTGAATCCATGGATGGCACCAGCATTAATATAAACTTAAAATAAACTAATAGCATATGTTCTAAACTGATTTTTGAGTTACAGAATTATATGTATCAGAATTCAACTCTAAAACTTTTAAACAGATTAATATTATGTTTGTTATTCGTCTTATTAATTAAACTCTTTTTCGTTAATGTTGAAATTTTAAAAATGATACTTTCACTATGAATTATTAGTAAATGAGCTTGCTTTATAAAATTATTCATCACGTTTGTGGAAACCTCGTTCAAAACTATCTTGGAGTATTACAAAAAAGTAAATTTTTATCAAGGTTAGTTTCGCTAAAAATAATTATTTTTTGGTGTGTCTTGGCAAATTATAAGCTGTCCGATTATATTTTTCTGACGATATTTTTTATTTTATTTTATTTTACATTTTAAAAGAAAATGGTTAATTTTCTTCATGAGTGCTTGACTTTATAAAAAAATTTAATAGCGCATATATTTACGTTCTCTTTCGGAGATTTTTATAATTTATTATTATTATTATAATTAACTGAAGCTCCCAGGGGTACACTTCACAACAATTCTTTTCGAAATTGAGATACGGTGCCATCTTTTAGCTTTCAATAAGTAGTATCACCACATGAATTATTATTGAAGTAGAATCATTTTAAAGCTGTAGAAACAAGCGCTAAAGTTTCGGTATGCCACTTTACTGCGCGCCTTCAAAATCATTTTTCTCAAAAGAAAATTTTGTTGTAAAATGGTTCTACCTATAAACATTTCAGTTGCATATTTCTCACTTTATTGTGATTTAAAATATTAATATTACATAAATTAACAATTCGATTAATATTTTTACAGTAAAACATGTTGGCCAGAAACACTAGACTTTTTGAGATAACGAGTTGAAATTAAAGGGAATCAGTTTGTAAATGGAAATGTAGATTACGGCCAATTATCTACGCTAGGGATCCTGGACGGTGGTGGGTTTGCCCTCCGTGGGGGACTTTCTAAGAGGTCCTAACCCGTACTTATGCAAAGTTTCGGGAAAAAAAACACGGAAAACACTGAACGGTTACGTCGGCGGACGCGACCTAGTGCCGAACCAGGCACCTTCCGTCTCCCAGTTCAAAGCGCTAGCGCAATGCCACTGGTGGGGTGGGATTCAATTTGTAAGGGAAAACGCATTTAATGAGATATCAAGAATTTCGATGTTCGAGATATCGAAGTTAAACTGTAATTAAATTTACATATATCTCTTAATTTTATAAAAATAACTGCAATTTGTGTAAAAGCGTGCAAATTTAGTCATGCTTAATATATAAAATAAATTTTCAGTGAATTTACAGCAATATTCTTGCACAAAAAACTTTTGTTTCTGATATTTTTTTCTGCGGGGGGAAAAAAAATGCGTAGAACTTTCTTCGCTGAACTTTTTTCAAAGAATTTCATTCATATGAAATATTTTAAGCGTTAACCTGAAGAACTCTTAAAAGTAGCTTTCGAGATTTTACAGAAACGTGCAAGGCCGTTACCAGGGGGGAGGATCATGTGGGTTTGCCCCCCCCCCTCCAAAATTTCAGTAAATGCATTATCAGTTTATTTGCGTTGATTCTAGATATCAGTTAATTTAATTTTAGCACTACAGATCCCCTCCACCCACCGAAATTTTTTGCTTGCTGAGGCCTTGGGGAAATATTTGTGTAATGTAAAGGGATTTTGAGATACGTTAATTGGGGTCAGTTTAAATAATAATCTACCAGGAATGATTGTGCAGTGGTTTTTGAAAATATCCGGGGCCTGGGTGTCCGATAATGTATGTCGATCCGATTCCTGGAAATATTTCACAAAACAAAACATTATATTGTCCTCCATCTCCTCTAAACTTATCTGGATCTTAGATATTTTAGTTTAGAAAATGATTTATCGTGAAAAAATCACTTTCTAAAGTAAAATATTTTCAAGTGGCGCAAATAGTTGCAAATTTCCATAATCATACTTGGTGACAAAAATGTCATAAAAGAGGGAGGTCAAAGCCCCATCTTGGATACGCCACTTAGCATATGTACATGTATATTTGTGCCCCCTCGTCGGGGAGTTATGACCCCCCGTCGGGGAAAGTCTAGCGCCACCACTGGGGCCGTCTTTTAGACGTCTGGTCCAGGTATTTATTGTTTTATTACTTCTTTTGCTGGGCTGACCGGAGTATTCTTTTAACTTGGTTTTCTCCACCGGAGTTCCCCCTAAGTGGGGAGGAGTGTCATGGCACACTTACAATTTACCATTGACAACCCGCCTTTAGCTAACACGGCAAGTATGGAAGTGGATAATTATGATAACCCAAACTTTTTTCGCGGAACGGTTGATGTAGCCTCTGCTTTAAGAAAAGCAGCTGAGAATGCCGGAAGTGACTTTAACATCTTTTTGACAAGCACTAACACCCTAGGGGTACCAAAAAAGGACCCCAGAACGGTTTACACGGAAGTAAAAAAACTAGTACCGAATCTCGACAGAATAAAAAATTTACGATATACTCGAAACGGAGCCATACTAATACAAACAACTGACGTGGACTGTGCCGAAAACGTGGCGAATATACAATCTTTCTTAAACGTACCAGTCACCAGTAGGATATCGTGGACAAACATCACCACCCGATTCCTGTTATTTCACATTCCCACCGACGTTAAATTAAGTGAACTAATAAATGATCTCGAACTCTCCAATAAAATTTCCATCCTAGAAGCGCGCCGGTTTCTGAAAAGAGGCAGCCGCAGCGAATATGCCCCGGTCCTCATCACTATATTAGGAACTGTATTATCACCTGAAATTAAACTCTGGCTCACCATACAAAAAATCACTATGTTTATAGACCGTCCCCGACAATGTCGCCAATGTCAAAAATACGACCACACCGAATTAAAATGCAAAAATGAGCACATCTGCGTCAACTGCGGCAAAAGCCACTCCGACGCGTGCCTCGAGGAACCCCACTGTGTCAACTGCCAGCAAGCTCACCGGGCGGACTATAGCCAGTGCCCAAGCAGACTCAAAGAAGCAGAGTTCCTGCAGTTCAAATGTACCAATTTCCTAACTTTTTCCGAAGCCAGGCGACAATATCGACAACATACGACACCGAAGTCCTACGCCAAAATCACCAGCACTCCCCAACCGGAAATCGACCGCATCACCAAAGATTTCGAACAGCGCACCAACAATGTCATTAAGTGTATGAACGACATACTACAAAAACATACGGACCGGATAATGCTAGCTCTAAACACTATTACCATCCAAATGCACCAAACATACAAAAGCCAGGGTGACCTGACTCCCCCCTCGGGCAGCCTCCCCCGCCGGGGTTGGCTCGTGGGCCGAAAGATAAAAAAGCACGCACGTCACTGAGAGAGGGCTCCAACACTGGCCCCCCAGGTGGCCCCGGTCTCGGCGCTCTGGGGGCCAATGGAACTTAGAAAAAAAGAAAAAAAAAATTCTTTTTCTGCCCGTTTCGCTCGTTTTTTTTTTCCCGCTCGTGCTTGGTTCCCCTTGTTTCGGGCTGGACTTTGGCCATGTTTTCCTTCGTTGTCTCTCCCCTACAGCTATGGCCTTTAGCTCATCTCCGTTTTCTATTGTTCAGTGGAATTGCCGAAGTATTAAAAATAAAGAGGTTTGGCTGAAGCTCCCCCCCTTTTCTGATGCGGACGTCCTGCTCCTGCAGGAAACCTTTTTGAAAGACAATACTAGGTTTCACCCCAGCGGAAAGGTTGTTTATCGCCAAGACAAGTCGCCCCGCCCGGGTGGCGGCCTTGCCATTGCGGTTTCGTCGCATCTCCCGTCCTTCCGCCTTCCGTGCTCCTCCCCCTCTGGCGACAACGAAATCCTAGCGGTCTCAGTCCGCTTCCCCAACATTAAGCTAAATATCATTAACTTGTACTCGAGTCATGGCCATGGGGTACGGGACCTACGCAATATCTGCTCCTCCCTCGAAGGCCCAAGCCTGATACTCGGTGATTTCAATTTCCATCACCCGTGGTGGGGCTCTCCTACCTCCACCCCAGTGAGTGAGGAATTCTGCCAGTGGCTCTCTGGCAGCCCCTTTGTATTGCTGAACTCCTCCTCCCCAACCCATGTTTCTCCAAATGGCTCCTCCTCGCTTATCGACCTGTCCCTCTGCTCTCTGGACATCGATGACCTTCTCTCTCTTCAGGTTTGCGACGACCTGTTTGACAGCGACCATTTCCCCATCCAACTCTGGATTTCTAGCCTCCCAACGTCTCCCTCCCCGCGGCCTTTGTACCGCTGGAATCAGATCTGCGGTCAGGTCAACGACGCCTTACAAAATCTCTCTGCCCTCGCTCTTTCAGATTTCCTGGACATCGTCTCCTCCAGCATTCGGGCGCATACCTATCATCCGTCGAACAGTCCGAACCGGCTTCCCCCCTGGTGGACGGCTCGCTGCGAGAACCGACGTCAAAAGAAATTTCTCCTCCGAAAATCTCGCACTCTGGTCTCCATGGAATACTGGCACAAGTACAAACGGCTGTCAGCAAAACTCAAAAAGGTCATTCGAGAGGCCAAGAGAGCCTTCTGGGACCGCTCGTGCCGTGCGTCGCGTGATGGACACCTCCTCTTTACGATTTTCCGCAAGTTCCGTTCTCGCCCTATTTCGCCCCCCTCCACCCGCTTTCTGATTAAAGATGGCATTAACCTTATAGCTTCTGCCCAGGCCCAGGCAGAAATATTGGCGAAATCCTTCAGCTACTCGGACCAACATGAACCTCTACCCATTGACTACGGTGGCCTGGAAACAGACCCCCTAAACCTGCCCTTCTCCATCAAGGAATTACAACGAGCGATCCACTCCACCAAAGTCACCACGCCGGGCGCTGACAAAATATCCGCTCGCCTTTTCAAGGGCTTAAATCCGCATTCCCTAAAACTCGTACTCGAGCTATACAATTTAATCTGGGACGCGGGCGAAATCCCCTCCGCCTGGCGAACTTCTCGGATCCTGCCGATCCTTAAACCTG